>JADWQK010001323.1:0-242070 GCA_017933935.1 Sesamia nonagrioides | reverse complement strand
CTTCGAGACTGTGTATAGTGCAAGGAATTTTTATCTAAACTGGAATGTGAACTATCGATCAAAACGCGGTCCGAGGGAGATAGCTCCACAGTAGCCCTCTGTCCTTGTTGTGTAGGGGGACTAATAGAATGGAATTTATAAGGAATGTACGTAAAATTTTTTCACTTATGTTGCCTGAGTTTTAATGAACATTTAGGCATGGATGCGAACTTCTTAATTTCATTTTTGAATTTTTAAAATGGATGAAGAAATCATTGATGTATGATTGGCAGTCAATTCATCTGGAAACTGTACCTTAGATAAATAAAACATTTGTAGAAGAAAGCGAATTAATTATTGTAACAATTCAATAAAAGCCACTTTATTGAAAATACAATCAAGTGCACATTTATTAATTACTTGAAATCATAATACCCTGATACAAACAAAATAATCATATGATTTACCCAAAACCTTATATCTGTATCCAAAGTATGACTCACTATTGCGACATTAATGGCACCCTTTCACCATCTTTTTTTCTAATTGAAATTGTTGGCCTTTAAACAAATTACAAATATAAATACGGGTAACACTTAGACAGAGACAGGGCTGGGACGCTTTTCTCCTCGGACCGTGTTCTCTTCAAATAAAGTTTTATTTCTGATCGACCTTATTGCTTTTGCGATTGAGTCTTCTTTTAAATAAGAGACTTATGCAAGTTCACATTCTAGTTTAGATAGAAATTCCTTGGTATACCTATATAGTGTGTATTAGTGTATAAGTGATCGATGTATAGTCGCCATGTTTATAATCGCGTCTAAACTGTGTATGGAGTATCTTAATTTGACAGGACTGAACTCATGTGTGGTCTTCTATCCCTTTCTTAATAAAATAAAAAAAAAAGATGCACTAACTTAAAATTAGTTTAGTTAGTGAACATGAGTTTAGTTAGTGAACATGAGAATCGGGACTATTACTAGTACTAAACTACCCAAGTCATGAAAAGATGTCCATCTATACTAATATACAACGTGTAACAAAGGGTATATACATAACAAAGGCATGGCATCTTTTACATGATATCAAACGATATTGGAAGGGTTTTTTAATCCTATCTCTTTATGTTAGGAAGTTATGAGGAAAAACACCGCCTGTGATAGGCTACTATCATACTAGTCGCACAGAAATATTGAAGACATTTATCGGATTTTGGCAAGCAACGTGACGGGTAACGAGTAGTTCTTAGCGTATGTAGTGTGCTGCCAAGTTTGTTATAATTTGATTTTAAGAAACACACGAAACCGAAATTTGGTACCAATTTTTTGAGTATTTTATTTTGAGTTGAAACCCTTCCGATATCGTTTGATATGTCTAAAGATGCATGCGCTGGTATGTATACATTGTATAAAGCTGAAGATTTTGTTTATTTGAACGCGCTAATCTCAGGAACTACTTGTCCGATTTGAAAAATTCCATCAAGTTCATCTTCGTAGGCTCTATGTAGCTTTAATAAGGAGTAGATTAGACTACGGGTGCTTCTTATATGATAATAGTGCTAAAGTAAATACTGATAAACTAGAAAAAATCCAAAATCAAGCTCTAAGAATAGTAGGGAGTTTTATAAGAAGCACACCTATACACGTTATGGAGTGCGAGCTCTGTGTGCCTCCACTGCACGTTAGGAGAAAATGGTTAGCATTCAAATATTGTTTAAAGTCGTATTCTATATCCGATAATGTAATTATAAAGCAGCTGTCGGAGCTTAGCGCTCTTAAACACAACAGATATTGGGCAAATAAAAAGCTTCCACTACTTATTAGTGTTTTTGATAAGGTCAGAGAAGAATGTATAACGTCATCCCCGATTTTAGAAATGTATTCATTGGATATATGGGTAACTAGTATTAACGTTCAAAATATAATAAAGACTAATTTAGACTCAATTAAAAATCCTAAAAATATGTATGATGTCAACTCACTTAAAACTGAAACTTTGAGAGAAATGTCGGATAAATATCAAGATTATTATAAAATATATACTGATGGGTCTAAGAGTGCTAATGGTAATGGAGCTGCTTTCTATGACCCTGCGAATTTGGGGAATACAAATACTTGTTATAAAATAAATAACTATATGTCAGTTATGTCCTTGGAGCTCTTTGCAATTTCAGAAGCGCTTACGTATTGCATATCCATTGAAAATAATAGAAAAATATTAATTTGTATAGACAGTAAAAGTGCATTACAACATATAGCTCGATGCGCCTCTGGTTTCAGAGGTGCACCGATAGCTTATGAAATTTTATCTAAAATTTACTACCTATCTTTAAGAGATATGGATCTGAAGTTGCAATGGGTTCCCTCACACGTAGGTATTAAGGGTAATGAGGAGGCTGACCGTTTAGCGAAGTTAGGTATTGTTGATGGAAGGGAAAAAAATATTGGAACTAATTATATAGAAATATTACCTAAGTATAAACATATGTGTCACGAGGTTTGGAAAGAGCATTTTAATCAAAGATCGAAAGATAAAGGGATATGGTACAGGTCTATAGTTTCGGAACCTCCTCATATACCGTGGTTTAATGACACTAGGTTAACTAGGGAATTCATAGTTGTAGCTCACAGATTGAGATCTGGACACATGCCGCTGAATAATTTTGGATATCTAATGAAAAAAATTAATTCACCCAATTGTGAGGTGTGTGGCACTCTGGAAGATATCGTACATTTACTGACGGAGTGTGTCAGATTTCAGTCCGCCAGAGAGGATCTAGTTAGAGAGCTAAATTTAAATGTAAACGATGTTTGTATGTACCATCATATATTGTCGACACCAACCTCTGGAGCTGCTTATAAATTAATTAAGTTTGTGTTATTACGTTTTGCGGCATAAAGTAGGTTTTTTATTGTTGTGTTTTGCTAATATTATTAATTATAAGGTCTGATGGGACTGGCATGTGCAATAATTGAATAAAAGTCCCTAAAAATAAATAAAGAAAAAAAAAAAAAACGATGTAACAAAAGGTATATACATACCAAAGGCATAGCATCTTTAGATGATATCAAATGATATGGAAGGGTTTCAACTCAAATAAAATCATAACAAACGTGGCAGCACACTACATACGTTAATAACTACTCGTTACCCGTCACGTTACTTGCCAAAATCCGATAAATGTCTTCAATATCTCTGTGCGACTAGTATGATAGTAGCCTATCACAGGTGGTGTTTTTCCTCATAACTTCCTAATATAAAGAGATAGGATTAAAAAACCCTTCCAATATCGTTTGATATCATGTAAAGCTCCCATGCCTTTGTTATGTATATACCCTTTATGTTACACGTTATATAACATCACGCTGCGACCAATAGGAGCGGAGCATAACTAACTCCACGCGAACGAAGTCGCTGGCGGTCATAGTTCTAGATAAATATCACCCATCTCCCCCAGTCAGTGTTCTGAAAACATATCTGGTTTGGCTTTTGAACCCTTCAGCCACGTCTTCTTTACGATTAGTTTCCCCGGTCTACTCCTTAATATGCAATGGCCTCTGCAGCACCATGGAATATCAGCCTACCGGGACTAGGCGAATCTTGGGTACATTCGATTAACCCTTTGAGTGTCTTAATTTACACAGTTAACATAAGAAAAAATGCTCCAAATGTCTTAAGTCGATAGGGGAGGGAGTGTAAGGGGGCGAGAGAAAGCAGGTCTCTTTGCTTCTCTCTTTGCCCATAATTCGCGTCTTGATACTGGCAGTGCTACTCCACCTAATTTACCTCATTGCGGAGCTTCAATGCCTGAGGTTCGCATTAGAAACAAGGAGGTTCTGAGAGTACTGTGTCGTCTGGACGTGAATAAGGCTAGTGGTCCGGATGGTATACCAGCGATTGTTCTTAAAGCATGTGCGCCCGAGTTGTCTCCTGTATTGACGCGCTTGTTTCGCCTCTCATTTAGGACTGGTATAGTGCCCAAGTCCTGGAAGCTTGCTAACGTGCAGCCCGTGCCCAAGAAGGGTAGTCGTGCCGATCCTGCCAACTCGGCCGATTTCGATCACCTCCATACTTTGCAAAATTATGGAGCGTGTATTGAACTCGCGCCTCTTGGCATACCTGGAAGGCAACGATCTCCTCAGTGACCGACAGTACGGGTTTCGCCGCAATCGGTCAACTGGGGACCTACTAGTGTATGCCACTCACTTGTGGGGCGAGGCCCTCGAGAAGAATGGGGAAGCGATTGCTGTCTCCCTTGATGTTTCGAAGGACTTCGACCGGGTATGGCACGCTGGCCTTTTGAGTAAGCTTCCAGCGTACGGCATTTCCACTAGCCTGACTGGCTGGGTAAAAGACTTCCTGACTGAACGGTCCCTCCGAGTTGTTGTCGACGGATGCTCTTCTGAGCCCATGTCAACTAATGCCGGTGTTCCTCAGGGGTCTGTTCTCTCTGCAACTCTGTTCCTGCTGCATATTAACGATCTGCTGATGCCCGGTATCTATGGGTATGCAGATGACAGCACAGTTGTAGAGAGATACCTGCCGGATGCTCGGGCTAGTAGGGAATCAATCCGGTCCGAAAGAGAGGCCATGGTTGAGCGAACGAGTGTTGCACTGCAGGCAGTCTCCGAATGGGGCAATGCCAATCTTGTAGCATTCAATGCCGCCAAAACACAGGCGTGTCTTTTCACCGCCAAAAGGAGCCCGTTCACCTTGGCTCCTACTTTTCGGAATGTGTCCTTGGAGTGTTCCGACCGCCTTCAGCTTTTGGGAGTTGAGATTTCCTCGAACCTTAACTTTGGGCGGTTCATTGAGTCCAAGGCCAAGGTGGCTGCCAGGAAACTTGGCGTTATCGCAAAGGTCCGGCAGTACTTCACACCTGGGCAGCTTCTAATGTTATACAAAGCACAGGTCCGTTCGTGTGTGGAGTACTGCAGCCACATTTGGGCTGGTGCTGCCAAGTGTCACCTGGCCACTTTGGATTCAGTGGAGAGACGTGCAAAGAGGCTGATTGGTGACCCTGATCTAACTCGAGTTGGTCTCCAAAGCCTAGAGCACAGGCGTAGAGTAGCCAGCCTTTCGGTGTTCTATAGGATGCATTTCGGGGAGTGTGCGATGGAATTGCATGATTTAATTCCCCCATCTCCGTTCCACCAGCGGACGACCCGTCGTACGGCTGGTTTCCACCCTTACGTTGTTAACACCACTACGATCCGGACGAAGCGTTTCGCCTCCTCCTTTATACCGCGTACATCGAGGGACTGGAACAATTTGCCAGCGGCGGTGTTTCCGTCGGACTACAATTTGAGTGTCTTCAAGGCTAGAGTGAATAGGCTCTTAATAAACTAGTGCGCTTTACCATCAACGATTGCGTCACTGCTTACCATCAGGCAGGATTGCGGTCAAGCGCTGGTTCATAATATAAAAAAAAAAAAAAATCTTGAGACTCTCCACGACCAAACTCCCGCCACAACAACATTTGGCGGATCGTCCCCGGCACACATCGCAACACAACTGCTCAGACCCGTCCTCCGTACGGCTTAATTTTTTAAAAGCATGTTTTTTTTTCGTATGGGAATATTAGGATACATTAGTAGGAGGGGTGAATGAACTTTATCGAATGATTATCTGAAATGAACTTTAGTTTATTACTTTTAAAAAAAAGCACTAGGAAGTTATGAAGGTTGGGCGATTTAGGGATTACCTTATGTATTTTTGAAGTTCGAAAAATGCTGATTACTTAACCTAAATGCCTCGTGATTTTGATTTCATGCTTTTTCAGGAAGTGAAAGTAAGGTTACCTGTCTTCAGGTATAAAATCAGTCAAAATTTTAGTTCTCTTAAAATTAATGATATAAAAAATACACCTCTAGAAAAGTAACTTTTCATTCTACCATAACTATGATGTGACATTTTATGGATTTATTGGAAAAAGTATTCGCACACAAATCAGCAAATAATGTTTCCTCCTTCATCCTTTTTTATCATCCCACTGCTGGGCACAGGTCTCCTCTCATACAGAGAAGGATTGGACGTAATCACCATGCTTGCTCAATGCGGGTTGGCGATTTCAGACTTAAAGTCCAGGTTTCCTCAAGATGTTTTCCTTCACCTTCAGTAATTGGTGTCCAAGATATACTTAGAAAGTACATTATATAACTTTAGAAAAGTGTACATTGGTACTTGCCTGACCTGGAATCGAACACGCGCACTCATACTTGAGAGGCTACTTAAAAAAAAATCTTTTAAGGTTTTACTTCTATTTAAGATTATAAGGTGAAGGAAAACATCTTGAGGAAATCTGGACTTCAAGTCTGAAATCACCAACCCGCATTGGGTAAGCGTGGTGATTACGCTCAATCCTTCTCTGTATGAGAGGAGGCCTATGCCTAGGAGTGGGAGGTTAAAAAGGTTGATGATGGTGATGATGAAGAATGATGAAGTTTGAACATGCACACGTGTTTTTTTTTATTATTTTTGCTAGTTGAATCCTTTTTCCAAAAACGTAAGTGAAAATGGAAATGGCAAAAGCCTGTGTGGTTATAAAAATAATCTCATAAACTCGAATATATAACAAAGTAAAATTGTATCTGTAATTTATATTCTGATTATATTCTGATTTCAACGTGGACGCAACTTGAGATTCAGTCAAAGGGATCAGTCATATTGAAAAAACAATTTACACATATTGTCATATTCAAAAGCTCGCGCAAATAAGCGAAAACTGCCAAAAAGCAGTTAAAAATACGTATATACTAGTATATTTTTGTGATAAATATTTGTTCTCCTACTTAATACGTGTACAGGCGAGAGCACATCAAGCTACTACATTCTGTCAAATTTCTTTATTAGATTTTCAACTTTATCGCTAAAGCATTAAGGGAGCGTTCAAATATTACGTAACGCAATTTGGGGGGGGAGGGGTCTCGTAAAACGTTACGATGCGTTAAAGGAGCAGGAGGGGGTCTTTCTTAAAACACGTTACGCAACATTGTTTTTAAAAATATATTATTTAGTAAATTAAAACTAGACCAAGTTTAAAATTTTTAGGACTTTACGATAAAATTGATCACTTGTGTGTTACGTAACATTTAGAGGAGGGGGGTACAAAAAAACGTTACGATGCGTTACGAGGGGGGAAGGGGGGTTAAAAATCTTCAAAATTTGCGTTACGTAATACTTGAACACTAAGGTTCAAGGTTGAGTGGGAATATTTGACTGTTTCAGGTAGCTTGACCTGCTGACGTCTACTTAAGACGACCTTATGTTTTAAAAGATATTACATTATTGTGTACTGAAGTCTGGTCTTTGAGAAAATGCATTCCCAACAACTTTCACTGTCAGCCGTGAGTGTTATGCGAACTTGATCTTTATTAGATTTTTTCCTTTTTTTAATAATTAGAAACTAGCGCTTGACTGCAATCGCGCCTGATGGTAAGCAGTGATGCAAACGTTGGTGGTAAAGCGCGCTAGTTTATTAAGCCTATTCACTCAAAAAAGAACTGAGCAAATAGGAAGGAAGACGGCAGTTGAGCGAGGTGATGCAATGTTAAACCCAACAACACGACCAACGATGCTGCGCTAGAGGGAGACTGATCTGGCGACCCTCCACGACCAAACTCCCGGCACAACAACATTTGGCGCATCGTACCACAACTGCTCAGATCCGTCCTCCATACGGCTTCACCAGATTCTCCTAGAGCAGTGGTAGCCTAGTAGTTACGACCTCGACTTGCCAGATTGTAGGCCGTAGTTAGGCTATGTTGGGCGTCTCTCTGAAGGACAGCAACAGAAATGAGGTGATCCGACAGAGGACCAAATTTACCGACATAGCTGAGAGGATTAGCAAGCTGAAGTGGCAATGGGCTGGTCACATATGCCGCAGGACCGACAACCGTTGGGGTAAACGAGTCCTCGAGTGGAGACCGCGTCTCGGCAAACGTAGTGTAGGACGGCCTTGGGCGAGATGGAGCGACGACATCAAAAAGGTGGCTGGTAGTGGCTGGCGGACAACTGCTCAGGATCGAGCTTGTTAGCGTGCCATAGAAGAGGCCTATGTCCAGCAGTGGACGAGTAAAGACTGATGATGATGATGAGGTTCGAACCTTTCGAGGCTTTACTTTGTGTAAATTATATCATCAGCACTGCTCTCAACCAGTGAACAAAAATTTTCAAGTGGAAACATATCGTAGAGCCAAAACTTTGAAGACATGTGACCCATGTGGAATACGGCCCAATCCCTCTCACCGAGAGGAGGACTGTGTACCAGGTGTGGGGACATTATAGGCTGATTATGTAAATCCATCCCTATAAAGTGCGTATGTTTGTATGTCTGTCTGTATGTATGTGCCCGAAGTAGCTCAAAACCCTCACCACTATAGGTAATCATATAGATCTGGATGCGCTGAGTTCAAAAAACTATTTTTTTCTTCAACGCCGAAGGCTGGAATCTCGGTCCTAAAGATCTAATTCACATAACACTTTGACGTTTGTTTCAAACTGACAGATGTCAAAACGCATTCTCTCAATGGCTGTACTTTATTCCTATTGGCTGTATACCACACATAGTCGACCTCGTAAAAGCTTTACCACTTTAAAGGAGAATGTTACTTTCGTGTCATAAAACGGCAGTGTCAAGGGCCGTTTGGCTTTTTGGTCTAAAGATAAACCTAGTTTTGTAATAGGGCCTAAAGAACTTTGTCAGATTATACAAAATGTAAAGAAAACCGCGTCTGATCCTGGATAATAAAGGTTAGGTATACTCATGACCAAATAAAATATGAAATTTTACATAATCGTCATAGTAACAACACTAATGAATTTTGATATAATATTTTTTTTTCCGCGAATTAATTCCAACTTCCTCAATTTTTTAAAAAAGTGACAACACCATTTTAGACAGTATTATTATGAGTGATGCGATCACGTGCCGCATGCCCTGCCCCCCTTCGCCCGCGTTGTATTGCCTACCGCACATGTATTAAGTTACCTCGCTTTTGCGAAATAATATTTATTTTTTAGGGGGAATGTTTTTTAAGTTTAGTCCGGCTTTGTAGACATTAGTAGAATCAGTTATCGATACCTAACAATACCTTCACGGATCGGACAGGGTTTTCTTTACATATTGTATAATCCAACAGCTAACTTACAAAAATTCTAGAAAATAACAGAGTTATGTTGTCAATTTTCCATTAAGAACTTAATGTTTGGCGGCATTAAGTTTAAAATTCTGTAACATTGCACATTTGCTGTAACATTGATTCATTAAGTTCTGTGCATTTTGTAATAAGACAGTAATAGGGATGTTTCCTGGGTAAAAAAAATTGATTCTATTTAGTCCGTCATTCAGATTATAGAGAAATATTGGATACGTATATGTTATTTTATCAAATCAATAAAAATTGACAAATATAAAAGGCATCAAAGATCAGGAGTGGTGGCTGGTGACGTCACTGCTCGTTATAAAGTGTAGCGTGCAGTGACGTCACACGAGTTTTCAACGCACTGTGTCGCCTTCATTTTTTGTTTAAAAGAAAAATACGTGTTTAATATTTTTTGAAATCTGACTAACGGACTAATTAGTTTTTTTAGTCAACTACCCTATTGTCTATGCCATAGTTTCAACCTTAGTCTAGATAGTCTCATTTTACTGGGACGTTATTGTCAAAAATGGAAAAAAGTTTTCGAGGTCGAGCTTAGAATCGAAACTTTCTTTTCTTTTTTGATTAAATACTATTTCGGGGCTGACTGTAGCATAACCGAACACATTTTCTTAGGTAATTATTCTACTATAATTAAATTGTAAAACATATTTGCCACCTAATTTGGCACCCAACGATTTGAACAATGCGTACATTGGTGGTCACGAAAACGGTGATCAATTTGGCATCGACGACAGCAGGTCAAGCTACCCGAAACTGTCAAATATTCCCACTCAACCTTCAGCCTTAATGCTTTAGAGATAAAGTTGAAAATCTAATAAAGAAATTTGGTAGCCTGATGAGCTGTCGTCTGTACTTTGTCCCATTAGACGCGTTACTTGACAATTTATGTCTTTTTGAGTCCTCTAAGACTCCGCTGTCCGTCACAGGCGTTGCGTCTACCTTTTACGGTTTATAAGATATAGTCTAGAGATGGTCGGACAGCGAAGACTTGGTTAGTGGGGGTTCCATTGGCACCCTACGGAACCCTGAAAACTACAGTTCGAAAATACAAAAACCCGCTGTAAGGTACAGTTTGCTCAAAAAATAATTCAACATTTTTACTTCTTGACCGTACATAAAACATCATTGGATAGTACAGACGACAGTACATCAAGCTACTATCTGTCAGATTTTCTTATTAAATTTTCAACTTTATTTCTAAAGCATTAAAGCCCAAGGTTGGTCGGGAACATTTGACAATTTCGGCTAGCTTCACCTGCTGTCGTCCTTGCCGACATACATAAATATATCTGCATTTGTACGCAATTCTACAGATGTATAATGTTTCCTAAGCTAAACAGATGAGCTGTTTACCTTCATCCATCTGGAACTGGACCTTGTCTGAGTTAGCAGCTTTGTCAGCAGTCTTAGACAGCGCGCTTGCGAGGAAAATCTGTGCTACGCCTGTAGCTGTCACAAAAAGGGCCCATCCTGGAAAAATTTCAAGGTCATATGTTAACTTCAGTTTCGTCGTGTTATTGGCAGGGGCGTACCCAGCTTCTGGCCCATTGCAAGTCAGGCCTAGTGTGCGGAGCATTTTTTATTTAATTAGCATCTCGTAGTTGACCATTAGAGGCCGTGACTACTTAACCGGACTTTCCTGTAAACCTAAACTAAAATTAAGGCGACTAGGCGTCGCTAGAGAGGACAGCAAGGGACGGCTGGATCGAAAGTAATCTTAGTGGTTTGATGACCGCGGCGTTTCCTATTACTAGCTCTGAGAAGAAACGCCGAAACAAACTCAGATGTCATTGTTGGGACATTATAATAGTTACGGGCTCAGCTGCGGGCATGCCTTCATCGGGCAAGGGACGGGGAGGGAAATTAAGCTGTGGGGCGCGTCGCGGAGGACCTCGACGGCGAAGTTGATATTTCGATTTCTTGTACTTGTATTGGGTGCTGGTGGCCCTATTGGCCTCTTGGAGGAGGGTTATAAGGGTTATAGGGGTCTGTGACCCCTCACAGACCGGTGGGGGGCATGTCAAAATTTAGAGTGAGTAATCTGATGTACGGAGTAGTCGGATGCGATTTTTTGGTAATAATACCGTATTTTGTCACTGTTTACTATAATACCGTATTTTGTCACTGTTTACTAGGTGTTTTTTTTTTAAAGTTAGAGATAAGTCCTCGTTATTACTTTGTTTAGTAATTAGGGGAGCTCATACATGTTTTGCGAGATTTTCCGGGAAGGGCAGCTGCCCCGGACTGGGTGCGCCCATGGTTGTTGGTCTTATAACTCCAAGGGATACAACTGACCGTGATGTCCTGCTGATCGTTTCTGTATACATTTGAGTATGTTATTATTCTATGTTCCTTCTCCAGGATTAGCTTAATGGCTAGTTATATGAGTTCATATAATTGTTTATTTTTTACATTGCATAAACATGAGACCTGTCACGCCCTTTATGTCTGAAAGCTTTAGGTAATAACTTTTTACTTACATTTCTATTTTTAATGCTTTTTTGTTGGCTTTGCTTATACACTATGTAACAAAAACCCAGTTGTTGCTTTCAGGGGCATATGTATACATTTAGGTACCTACAAGGACATCATTTATGAAATTAGAATTAAACAAAAGTAATCATTGTCCAGTCGAGGGGTCAAAATCAAATAACTATTAAAATTGACATATTCAAAAAAAGTAATTTAATACCTGATTTTATAGAAATTGGCGGGAACGTTCTACCTACGACTAGTTTCTTCGTGTAGATTCTTAAATCGGTTAAAGATTACATCATCATCATCATCATCATTTCAGCCAAAAGACGTCCACTGCTGGACATAGGCCTCCCCCAAGGTTCTCCACGACGACCGGTCCTGCGCCTCTCGCATCCAGCGGATTCCCGCGACCTTCACCAGGTCGTCGGTCCACCTTGTCGGGGGCCTACCCACGCTACGTCTTCCGGTGCGTGGTCGCCACTCGAGAACCCATCGGCCCCATCGGGCATCGGTCCTACAGGCAATGTGTCCAGCCCACTGCCACTATAGTGTTGCAATTCTTTGGGCTATGTCGGTTACAAATATTAATCCATACTAATATTATAAATGCGAAAGTAACTCTATCTGTCTGTCTGTCTGTCTGTCTGTTACGCTTTCCCGCCTAAACCTCTCATCCGATTTTGATGAAATTTGGCACACATACTAATATTATAAATGCGAAAGTAACTCTGTCTGTCTGTCTGTCTATCTGTCTGTCTGTCTGTCTGTCTGTTACGCTTTCCCGCCTAAACCTCTCATCCGATTTTGATGAAATTTGGCACAGACAATCTTTAGACCCTGAGAAAGAACATAGGCTACCTTTTATCCCGGAAAAATTTGATGTTCCCGAGGGAAATCTAAAAAGCGCGATATAACCGAACTCCACGCGGGCGAAGCCGCGGTCGGAAAGCTAGTATCATATATGCGAAAGTATCTCTGTCTGTCTGTCCGGCTTTCACGCCAAAACTACTGAACCTATTGTGATGAAATTTGGTACACAGATAGTCTAGAGCCTGAGAAAGGACATAGGCTATATAACATCTCGCTGTGACCAATAGGAGCAGAGCAGGAACAAAAAATGATGTGAAAACGGGAGAAAACGTGGACGTACATGTTGCTCTCATTATTTTAACAGGCGCTTATTTTATATCAACTGAGCTCTTTCGGTTCGAAGCTTACGCAGGTGAAACCGCGGTTATGCACAGCTTGTAATTAAATATTTATTTTAATTATTTTTGTTGAACAATTTTTATAAATGACTTGCTTTATTACTTCCGTGTGCCGATTCTTAAATAAAATCGTAGGTAGAATGTACAACAGAATTTTTGTTACTTGTATACTAGCTTTCCGCCCGCGGCTTCGCCCGCGTGGAGTTCGGTTATATCGCGCTTTTTAGATTTCCCTCGGGAATATCAAATTTTTCCGGGATAAAAGGTAGCCTATTCTTTCTCAGGGTCTAAAGATTGTCTGTGCCAAATTTCATCAAAATCGGTTGAGAGGTTTAAGCGGGAAAGCGTAACAGACAGACAGACAGAGTTACTTTCGCATTTATAATATTAGTATTTATTAGTATGGATTGGGATAGCTAGCTGGCATATGGCAAATAATTTAATTGAATGGTTTGTTATATTAGTTACATTACATGCCTAGTCACTACATATTATAAAACAAACTCACTGTCTCTTTCCCTATGTCCCTGTGTATGATTAAATCTTTAAAACAACGCAACGGATTTTGATGCGGTTTTTTTTAATAGATATTATAAAACAATCTCACTGTCTCTTTCCCTATGTCCCTGTGTATGATTAAATCTTTAAAACAACGCAACGGATTTTGATGCGGTTTTTTTTAATAGATATTATAAAACAAACTCACTGTCTCTTTCCCTATGTCCCTGTGTATGATTAAATCTTTAAAACAACGCAACGGATTTTGATGCGGTTTTTTTAATAGATAGAGTGATTAAAGAGGAAGGTTCATATGTATAATAACATCCGGGGCGACGGGCGCGACGGACCGCTATGTTTTTTATATAACCCGCTCAGATAAAGAAAAGATCTGAAAATGGCGGCGGATACTTATGGTACGGTTGACAAAACATGCCATTGTTCAATCACAAACCAAATGCTAAGATAGTAAATATTGTTATTTACAACGTAAATTTGACATTTTACTTGTTTGTTGTTGTGTTTGTTTTTATTGTTGGTTTTGTTGAGTTTGATTGTTCAAACTTGACAAAAACAACAAATTAACAGAGGCTTTAGCAGAACGAAATTAACGATAACTCGGAGTGCATCAAAGTAGCTTGGAAAGCGAATCCTGAATTCCTGATCGATGTTTTTTTTGCAGCGCTTACTTTACTGTTTGTGTATAGACAGCGATAGAGAGTGAGAGAGAACGCATGCGAGCGGGCGCCATTTACAGATATTTTCTTTATCTGCGCGGGTTATACAACGTTCACAGTTTTTCTGTAGTGTATTTAGTACTTATCAGCATACCACCTGTACGAAGCCGGGGCGGGTCGCTAGTATAGTATAAATTCTGGTGTTTTTTTAGCTGAATGTACTACAGCATAGTATACACAACTACAATGGAATCCGAGCCCCACATACATAGATGGGGGAAGGTCAGGCATCTGCCATAGAATAGAACTCTAAGGAAAATGTAAGTAAAATACAATGTTCAACTGAGGTCGGATGACTAATTCTTAAAGAAACGGGGCAGTACTGAACAACAAAACTGTAATATTAATAGACATTTTATTAACGTCATAAGTTGGGTTTTTTTTTTCATTAATAAATACATTTCAATGAGGGTGATGTTTAATTTAAACTGATTTATGTTGAATAAGATCTCATTTGGTGACAGATGCACTTTTCCCCAATTCTATAGTGAATGAACTAACTTTAGATTAGATAAATTATGACTGTAGTAAAAGAAGTAGAGTAGAGTGAGAGTATAATAAAGTAGGAAGAGAGAGAAAGAAAGATTAGCAGAGTAGAGAGGGAAAAGGAGAAAGAGTAGTAGAGTACAGAAAAGAAAATATAGCAGATTAGTGAGAGATCTTTTTTCCATATCCTCTTACATATGTTCTTTATTTCTGATTTTTTTCTGTATCGAGGGTGCGTTTACTAACATATAAACTCACACAAATCAAACAGCCAGATCTGGAACAATTACTTGTAGGTCATACAAATATTTGTTTCGTGCGCGAATCAAACCCGTGACACGCAGAGCAGCAGTCAATAACTTAACCACTGCGCTAACCATGCTGTCTTGCTTTTATAATACCTTGTATTAGCCTCTTGTTTATGTAAATTATTGTTAGTTGACAGACCAGAACTTACCGACAGAGCAGTCACCGGGTATGTAGGGCTCCGAGTTTTCGCCACACAGTCGTCTGACGCGGGTGGCGCCCCAACCCCATGGATATAGGAGCAGCCCCAACACGCCAAATAGACCTGGAATTTGATAAGAATTATTAATATAATTAATAAATATAATTAATACACCAACGAGACTGGGTACGCCCATGGTTGTTGGTCTTTTATACAACTGAGCGTGATGTCCTGCTGATTGATTCTGTACACATTGTATTATTACTCTGTGCTCCTTCTTCAGAATCACCTTACTGACAAGTTAAATGAGTTCATATAATTGCTTCTTTTTTCTCGGTGGTAGGCCATAACATCGGCTGCCGGCAGAAGTTACCACCCACCAGACAAAGTCTTGCCGCCAAGCGATTCGTCGTGTTCCGGCATGATGTCTGGTGAAGCCGTACGGAGGACGGGTCTGAGCAGTTGTGTTGCGATGTGTGCCGGGTACGATGCGTCATATGTTGTTGAGTCGGGAGTTTAGTCGTGGAGGGTCTCCACATCAATCTCCCTCTGGCGCAGCATCGTTCGTCGTGTTGTCGGGTTTAACTTTGCACCACCTTGCTCAACTGCCGTTTTCCTTCCTATTCACTAAGTTTTTTTAAGTGAATATGCTTAATAAACTAGCGCGCTTTACCATCAACGATTGCATCACTGCTTACCAACAGGCAGGATTGCAGTCCCGCGCTAGTTTATAATCATTACAAAAAAAAAAACATAGCATAAATATGTGAGCTGTCACGCCCTTTATGCGTGGAAGCTTTAAGTAATAAGTTTTTACTCACTTACATTTTTGTTTAATGCTTTTTTTTTTTTGCTTTGTCCCAGTGGCATCTGAAGCTTTTTTCAGCTTTGGAGTCTGGGGTCCGCTTTATTTATTTATTTATTTATTCTTTTGCACACATGACATGTACAGAGGCGGACTTAATGCCTTAGGCATTCTCTACCAGTCAACCCCAGGTGGTGAAGAGATAAGATGGTAGGTGCTTTAGCTTGAAAGAATATTTAAAGGAAAAAAAAGCCCCTATAATTATTAAAAAAATACTTAAATAAGCTAAATATACATACATACTATTACCAAAATATATACTTATAATGCTACCAGTCACTACCATACAGTCACCACTACCATACAGTCAGTAATTATATGCTTTACCAGTCTAACTGCTGATTTTGGCTAAACTTCAATATTTTCCGTGAAGCCTTTGCTTTGCTTAACTATTTCCCATAAATCAATTAAACTGAAAATTACATACCTCCCAAAGCTTGTGTGGCTCCCGCTAGAGAGATGACGCTCTTCTTAAACACAGATTGTACGCAACACGCCATCACACCTGCTAGTACTGTCGCGAATTGTATGGCTGCACCTAATGACAAAAACGGTAAATTTCAACTGATATACTAAAATGGTCTCCAAAGCCTGGAGCACAGGCGAAGAGTAGCCAGCCTGTCGGTGTTCTATAGGATGCATTTTGGAGAGTGTGCGCGGGAATTGCATGATTTAACTCCTCCATCTCTGTTCCATCATCGGACGACCCGTCGTACGGCGAGTTTCCACCCTTAGGCGTCGTCCTAATTGGCAACGATCGCACGAGCGCGATCGCACGGTCGTCACGAACATGAGATCAAACATACAGTTTTTAGAAGCATTTCATGTGCTTAATGCGTTTTTCATCTCACGATCGAAGTGATCGTGCGATGACCTAATAGGTGTTCTAATAGATCGCGCGGTGCCGCGCCCCTCGCGCGTCGACGCATCGCGTTAGTAACCATTAATAATAAATAATAATAATAAAACGGTTTATTTCTCTCACCAAGGAACATTGTTACAATAGTGTGTATATACAATTTTGCCGTATTCTCGAACCTTTGTGAGAGCTGGAGTCTGAACTAGGTTCGGAACCTGTGATACAGATCTCCAGGCTCAACCCCTTTAAACATTTATCATTTGAAACGGCATCGAGAATAATTTTATACATATATCACTATTAGTTTGAAAAACATTTTCAACAGAGAGGTAAATCTAGACATAAAGGGTGCACTCGAGAAGTGTAATGTGAGGTGATGTAATTGTAAGAAAGTGTATAGTGTATGAAGGTGTAAGGGTGTTGTGTAAATGCATGTGGATTCAGTGTGAGAAATTGCGATTAATATTGAGTGGTTTGGATAATGCTTTCCGTACTTTCATAGTCAATGTCCAGTAGCCAGTTCCTTACAGTAGTTTTGCATTTATGTTTAACCATAGAGTACAAATTTAAGGTTTTATTAAGTTTGTTGTACACGTAAGGACCAAGGAAGTAAAAAGATCGCTGAGCTAGCTTTGAATGGACAGGGATGGATGAACATACTGTATGTTTCCGCCTCAGGGATTGGAACTTTTCGGGATTATAGGAATTGCGGGAATGGGTAGCGAGAATTAAATCTAGAATAAACAATTTCCGGATAGAGAGGACCTTACAGGTATTATAAAGTTCCGTGGTAGGGAATCGATAAGGAAGGGACCAACCCACTTTAAGGATCGCTCTTTGGGCTCGTTCCAGTTTCAACAAATGCGTTTTTGCTGCTCCGCCCCAGACAACTATACAGTACTGTGCAATTGATTGACACAGAGCTAAATAAACTTGTCTAAGTACTTGAGTGTCAGCCACATGCCGGAGATTCTTAAAAATAAATATCAGCTTGCGCAGTCGAGAGGTAAGTACGTCTATATGGTTATAGAATGATAAAGAGTCATCTAATTGAACACCTAAATACCTCACAACATCTGTACGACCCAGGAGAGGACAGCCACATGGTGTTTGAGGAGATTTATTACAAGAATGTGCAATTAATGAAAACTGGGATGTTGTAGGTTTTCCAACTTTTGACAGAGAAAAGGCAAGATACTTTGATTTATCCACATTAAGAGTAAGTAGGTTGTGAGACAACCAGTCAGTGACAGTGTTGAGTCCTAGCTGTGCACATTTAAATGTCGAATCCCAGGAACACCCGTGGAATATTAAAGCGGTATCGTCTGCGTAGGTAAAGATGGAACCGTTACTAAGTACGTGACGACAGAGGTCATTAATATAGATGAGGAACAGGGTAGGTCCAATGATACTACCCTGTGGCACACCGTAAGTTATAGGGAGTTCATCACTTAACCAGTCTCCTATCTTCACACACTGACGTCTACCCGTAAGATAACTCGCGAAGAGTGACAGCTGAACACCTCTGATACCAGTCTTCTCAAGCTTAGCAATGAGAGCGGGAATTGAGATCGTGTCAAAGGCCTTTGCCAGATCTAGGAAGATACCGATAACACACTGTTTATTATCGAGATGAGATGTGATGTTAGTAGTGAGATCTAAAACCGCATTGCTGGTAGACACCCCCGAACGAAAACCATATTGACTAGAGGACAAAAAATTACCCTGCTCAAGGTATTTGATGAGCCTATTGTTCATGAGCCTTTCTAGCAGTTTGGATAATGTAGGTAGGATTGAAATGGGTCTGTAGTTATTTGGTTTACCTCTGTCACCGCTCTTATGCACAGGATGAATGACTGCCAGCTTGAATGCATCAGGAAAGACTCCTGTGGTGAAAGCCAAGTTGTATAAATATGTGAGGTGGGGAATAAGTAACTGTTTTACTTTTTTAAGCAGCGTACCAGACACGTTATCGGAGCCTACTGCACAATCGGTTTTAAGTGCGTTAATTAATTGTTCCAATTCAGTATCATCAGTGTGTAGGAGGACAAAGGTTTTATAATTCTGGATGTCGTCCTGTCTCAAGGGTGTATCTGGAACGAGTATGCTTTCAGCAAGTGTGCGTCCAATATTCACGAAATATGTATTGACTTCATTAACAGAACATTTGGGATCAGATGATGACAAAAGGTCGGTTGCAAGTGTTTTTTGTTTAGCCGTGTTCGTAATTGTTTTTATAGCTTCCCATAATTTTTTACTATTGTTTTGTGAGTTATTAATAAGTTTTTTATCAAAGTTTCGTTTAGCACTTTTAAGCAGCATGGAACAGTAATTCCTGTACCTTTTAAATGTAATTTTAAGAATCTCGTTTTCTGGGGATTTGTGTATTTTTCGATGCAACTTGTCACGGTTTCGAAGACATCTTAAGAGCCCTGGGGTCATCCACGGCTTTCTCAGCCGTTTCCGATATGGCACAACTTTTTGGATTGTGTTTTGTAGCATGATTACATTTAGTGTATTGATAAAGTAGTTAGTTGCTTCATTAACATTATCTATACTGTATAGCGGACTGAAATCAAATTGGTTAAGCATAAGTTCAATGTTATCGTAGTCGAGGGTTTTTGTCATTTTAGTTTTTAATGGAAGGACTTTGGAAGAATTATCATTTTGAACGAACAAGAGAACAGTATCATGGTCAGTGATTGAGGTGCAAGCGACATACGAGAAAGCTGGAACTTTTGATTTCAGCATTACATGGTCAAGGCACGAGCTATTGTAACGAGTGGGAAGCGTGTGGGCCGGCAACATACCGTGAAATGCGAACATAGTGAGATACTCTGTAGCACGAGAGTCGGTACTACTGTCAGAAATGTCAATATTCATGTCACCCGTGACAATAATATTACTATAAGAGGATATGGTTGTAATAAGCTCGTTCAAAGATTGAATGAATGGTGAGACATTTCGATAAGAAGGAGGGCGATATATAGCTACGATTACTGTGTCTTTGTTAAATTTCGTCACGAGACAGTTTGCATCCTGAAGAATGTGTTCCGTGACAGAGACGGGGTGGTGGTTCCTAAAATAAACCACCACACCCTCATTTTGTGTGCTATGTTTGCTAGTAGCCGCGGATGTATAGTCATCAAGTATAGGCAATGGGGGGGAATTATATAACCAGCATTCAGTGAGTATTATTATATCCCAAGATGTTCCACTTCTTTCAAGCAAGGCTGAAAGTTCAATAAAGTTCTTATTTACACTTCTTATGTTTTGACACAGAAGCTTTAGTGCATTTCTGTGTGACCTAGCGATTTTGATACAGTCTTCTATATTACATGTTGCAGAGTCGGCCACTGATACTTTGTCCAGCTCATCTTGAATATTACTTAGATTATCGAATAGTTACGGAAGGTACAACATTGGATCGAACTAAAGTAGTGCGTACGGATTTTCGTAAACATGGAACGCAAAACATACAAAAAGGACAAGACAATGGTGTGGTTTAAACAAGCATGAAAGCGGTTTTGTGTGTAATGTAAGGTGTAATTTATTAGTTTATTTGTGGCTGTAAGGTGTATGTATGTGTATATTTGTGTTAGGTGATTAGTGATTTTCAGTAAGTGTAAATGTGTAATTATAATCGCATACGATACAGGTAAATCAAGTAAAAAAGTAAAAACATCAAAATGCATAAAAGTATAACTAACAAAGCAAAAACAGAAGATTATATCAATGGTGAAATTACATATTACATTGTAATGGTCTACACAGCGTTTTAGGGAAGACATATATCGTTTCTCTAGTCATTTTTCAGCAATCTTGGGTAAATCTCCTTCCGAGCTAATGCAAAACCGTTTCGCTCCGTCTTCCTTGCGAATGTACACCTTGCCATGAGCTGTCCAACAGTGTTTGAATTGGTGAAGGGTAGAAAATTCTCTAGCCAAGAAGAACAATTTCCTGGTTTTCGTAGGCAGATTATCTGAGATGTATACTGGGAGTTTTGGACCATCTATCTGCAGGGTGGCGGTATTTAATTTATTATTCCGGTTCTCCTTATTGTAAGTCCTGGCAGCTTGCATTATAATGTCTTTCTTTATAACTGTTGTGAGGTCTAACATGATGGTATTATTCAAGGATGAGGACGAATGGATCCTAAATACATCCTTAATTTCGTTTTCTGCTATCTGAGGCCCAAGGGTTGTACTGATATTTTTAATCACATTTACAAGATCCAGTTTAGATTCGTTCAGTTTTTTTGGGATGTTTTTAATTTCAAGGCACGTGTTTTTTGTTTGCTTTTCCAGTTGATCCACCCGTTCTTCCAGCCTCTTAATGTACAACCCAGTCTCCTTTCTTTCAGCCTCATATTGTGACATTTTATTTATTACCTCGTCATATTTCTTAGCAGTGAAATCTACAGATTGTTGTAGTTTGCTGTACTGAGTTTTAATTTCTTGAAGTGAGGTTTGCATAGAAGAAAAAAATGATGATTGCTCTCTTCTAAGATCTTTTATCATAATAGTCATTTCATGTTGAAAATCTTCTACGTGGCCCAGGTTTCCCTGATCCGGGCGTTTCCTCTTAAACCGACTGGTGATATTAGAAGGCGGGCAATCCTCAAAAAAATCCTTTGGGGAATTTAAATTCGGCTCAGAACGATAGCGAGTAGGTGAGGTTTCATTTAAAACAGCTGGCGACACTGGTGGTGTTCGTTTAAGTGGCATTTTATATGAAAATATAAGTGGCAAAAAGAGAAACAAAATTTAAAATGGAAAAAGACTGCTCAGGCCGGATTTGAACTTGCGACTCGTCGATAGTTTGCTCGAGGTGACTTGTACTTGACGGAGCTAACTAAGCTTCTGTAATACCTTTCAAATTAGTGATCGCTATTCGCAGAATAGATGTTGCCAAAAGCAGGGTAGTTGGGAATATTTTGTTTGATGATAGTCCAGAATTTACTGTACTTTGAAGTTATATCGACGATTGAGGTATATAAATTATTGTGTGTGTATTCTTAAAGAGATCTTTCACTAAAACTTTACACTTTGCATCACTGTGACAATATCGTATGTCCTTAGTTATTCGCAGAAAAAATGTTGCCGAAAGCCGGGTAGTTGGAAATATTTTGTTGAATGTAAGGCCCACAATTATTTTAAGTTGTGCCTACAATTAGAGTATATATATTATTGTTTTTGTTATTATTATTATTAGAGAGTTATTTCACTAAAACTTTGCACCTTATATCGCTGTGACCGTATCGTATGTGTTTAGTTTGTAGAAACAGTGTACCCACACACTTTCTATGGATCGTCAAAGGACACGCCATTAGGACACTCAAAAGAGATCTGTTGCTTTGATTACATGATTGCACGATCAAAAACATCGTACGATCGTTATTAAGCATTTCATGTGCTCGCACGATTAGTTGCGAGGTTCAAATAGGACACTCTAATGAAATATGTATGTTTGACCTCATCGCACGACGAAAACGCATCGTGTTATCGTGCAATCTACGCCAATTAGGACAACGCTTTACGTTGCTGACACCACAACAATCCCAATGAAGCGTTTCGTGACTTCTTTTTATACCGCGTACATCGAGAGACTGCAATAATTTACCCGCAGTGGTGCTTGTGGACTTGTCGGACTACAATTGAGGTGTCTTCAAAGTGAATAGGCTCTTTCTTAATAAACTAAAGTTCATTTCAGATAATCATACGATAAAGTTTGTTCACCCCTCCTACTAATGTATCCCAATATTCCCATACAAAACAAAAACAATGTACAGGGAAGTGTGGGTAACATGATCAAAGCAAATTATGGTGGTAAGAGCCACAATACCACAACTATACAATATTGTTATTGTTTACCAAGTAAATATGCATGTTATTTTAGTGATTCTATTGAAATATGCTGCAATAGGAATTGCTAATAAATAGTTAGCATGTTGTCATATATGTAATAACGTGGGTACCTTCAATCTTGTGGAATATTCTTTAATAAAAATATACGCTAAGTCGAGGGTAGGTTGACGTTACACACATTGTTTTGTACTGTGCTATGCTACTCAGCTCAATAAACGGATTTACTTAAATCTCGGAGTTTTAATGGACATAACAGTGGCGACGAGTGTAAATTGTGAACTATGGAGCGTAAATTAGTGAAATTTCATGAGTTCAATGTGAAAACAGACAATTGGGACAGTTACATAACTCGACTCAATTATTGCTTTGAAGCCAGTGGAATCGTCCTCGATTCGGTTAAAAAAGCTAACTTTTTTACGATATGTGGTGCTCAGACTTTCGATACTGTTCTTGCGTTAATTACTCCAAAAAAATCAAGTGAAGTGACTTTTCCGGAAGTTATAGATGTTTTGACCAAACATTATAGCCCTAAACCAAATGAAATATCAATGTCATACAAATTTTACCATCGTGATCAAACAAAGGACGAGACAGCAATGGATTATATCGCTCAATTAAGAAAAATCAGTACCAACTGTAATTTTCCAAATCTTGAACGCATGTTGCGGGACAGATTAGTGTGTGGCATGAGCGATAGCAAACTGCAGTACGAGCTGTTGAAGAAAGACAATCTAGAGTATAAGGACGTCGTTGACGCCATGGTGTCCGCTGAGTCCGCGGGGAGGGACGCGCGCATGATGCGGCACGCCGAGCACGCGACCACGCCGACACATGCCGATACCGCCGCGGCGTGTGCGCCGCCCCCGCCTGAGCCGATGGACGTCAACGCGTTGAAAACCAAAACAAATGTTCGTCTTTGCTACAGATGCGGAGATCGTCACGGTGGTGAATGCCGTTTTATTAATTCGGTTTGTCATTTTTGCAAGAAAAAGGGTCATATCGAAAAAATCTGCACTGCTAAAAAGAAAAGTACCTCTAGAACGTTAAACCACGCTGAAGTTGTGCAGTCTGACGAGCAGCTAAATGGGGTTTACAACGTAGAGAGCGCGAACACGCGCGTGCCTGCCTACAAGCTACGAGTGTTGCTGAATGACGTGCCTGTTGACATGGAAGTGGACTCGGGCGCCGCCTTCTCACTGGTCAACGAGCGCACGTGGGCACGCCTAAAGCCGCGCGTCGCCGCGCCGCGTCCCATGAACACTCGGCTGCGCACCTGGAACGACTCGCAGGTTTCGATCATTGGACAAGCGACAGTCTCGGTTATGTATAAGGACATTAAAACTTATTTAAACGTAATAGTGGCTAGAGGTTCAGGGCCAAATTTAATTGGACGCGATTGGTTTGAGCCTCTCGAAATTTCTATAAAGTTTAATAACATTTTAGATATTGAATTGTCAGCAACGAATGCATTATTAACCAAGTATGGGGAGGTTTTCAAGGACGAACTCGGTACTTACCGAGGAGACCCCGTAGCGATTCATTTGAAACCGAATGCAACACCTAAGTTTTTGAAAGCTAGGGCGGTACCGTTCGCTATTAAAGCTAGGGTTGAACAAGAGATAGATCGATTGGTAGGCGAAAATGTTTTGCGACCCGTATCTTATTCAGAATGGGCCACCCCGGTAGTCCCAATAATAAAGAAGAACGGTGCAGTCCGTCTTTGTGGCGATTATCGTAGTACGGTGAATCAGGCTACTGAAACCGATACTTACCCAATGCCTACAGCTAGTGAAATTTTCGCAATTATATCTGGGGGAAAATTTTATACGACATTAGACCTGGATCGCGCGTATACACAAGTGGTCGTTACAGACGACACGTCTCGCCTTTTAACATTAAACACGTGCAAAGGTCTGTACACTGTACATAGGCTAGCATTCGGCGTGAAAGCGTGCCCCGGCATTTTTCAACGGCTGATGACAGCGTTGCTGGCGGGGGTACCTGGTGTGGCTGTGCTGATTGATGACGTCATCGTCAGCGGCCGTACCATGGCGGAGATGACGCAGCGTCTAGATATTGTATTAGGACGTATTGAGAAAGCGGGTTTACGTCTCAATAAGGACAAGTGCAAGTTCGCGAAGGAGCGAGTGGAATTTTTGGGTTTTGTTATCGATGCTGACGGGATTCACCCAGCGTCGAGTAAAGTCGAGTCCATACTCAATACTCCAGAACCTAAAAATGTCCAACAGTTACAAGCATTTCTGGGTTTGTACAACTTTTATGAGAGGTTCGTAGCTCATAAGGCCACGATATTAGAACCTTTACATAGATTGCTCGATATACGCTAAGTCGAGGGTAGGTTGACGTTACACACATTGTTTTGTACTGTGCTATGCTACTCAGCTCAATAAACGGATTTACTTAAATCTCGGAGTTTTAATGGACATAACACATGTAAAAGGCAATAATCATGTAAATAATAGGAGATTTATAAAATGTGAGTTGTGATAACCCTAAATTGGTTTGTTTACCTGTATTCTTTATCGAGCTTGGCGTTGGTATAGCTGGAACAACTTTGAAACAAAAACTTATTGAATATTCACAAACGGCTGGCTACTGTTAAAAGTAAGTTAATTAACAATAACTAGCTGATCCATGCTTGCATTACACAGAGCACTCAACGGAATCCTTCAAAGATGAATAATTATCCAGTTTTTGCCTCATTTTCCGGTGATTCTTCACTCCAATTGATTGCAGAGTAATGTTATAAGCCTAAAGCCTTCCTCAATAAATGAACTATCCAACACAAAAATATTTTTTCAAGTCGAACCAGTAGTTTCTGAGATTAGAGTTTTTGAATAAGCAAATTCTTCATCTTTATAATATTAGTATGTATTATATAGTTATATAGAATCTAATATTGGTAATTTCAAATGTGAAATCTTTAACCAAGGTACTGCAGTAGGCTGAATATTAAATTCATATTTATTTTCTTATTTATGTACTTGTACACACAATAAAATAGATAAGGATAAGACAAAATTAAGATTTGAGTACAAAGGTGCTGCTTATTTCTTAAGAAATTTCTTCCAGTAGGCCTGTGAAAAGTAACTAGCGAAGTAAAACAGAAATCTAGACAATAGTGTCTATGTTCTTGAGACTTACATAAAGATAAAAAGAACATGGCTGCTTTCCAAGGAGTTGGGTACACCTCAGCATCGGTAGCGAGGCCATAAAATGAGAACGATGCACAGTTGTTGTTGTCATTCCTCATGCGGATACATCTAGAAATTAAACATTCATCATCATAAACTTCTTTTTTTTTATCGTCCCACTGCTGGGCACAAGTCTCCTCTCATACAGAGAAGGATTGATTGTAATCACCACGCTTGCTCATTGCAGGTTGGCGATTTCAGACTTAAAGTCCAGGTTTCCTCAAGATGTTTTCTTTGACCTTATCATCAGTCATTGGTGTCCAAGGTATACTTAGAAAATACATATAACTTGAAAAGTTACTTTGGTGCCTGACCTGGAATTGAACCCGCACACTCATGCTTGAGAGGCTGGTGTTTTAACCACTAGGTCACCATGACTATCACCAGACACTACTAGGCCAACAACTATCTACCATATTAAACATTAGTATGAATATAAAAATAACTTCTCAAGTATTTAAGTACTAGGTTGATAAGTATGAAAACGAGAGAACAGTAGGAACTTTGTAATAAGAAGATAACGTACTTAAATAAGTAATTTTGATGACTTATAGACTTGCTAATATTTATTTCCAAGTAACTCTAGTAAATATTTAAACAGCGAAAAATTATAATTCTAAAGTGAAATGAATATTAATAAATGATCAAGGAATAAGTTTAGAATTGAAAGTATATTTTTTTACTAAGTTTTGTATTGTACTTCCGCACAGTTACAAGTAAATGCTTCGAAATCCAATACATTTCCCTATTCCTGTTGAAGCAATTCCCAACTTACCTGTTGTAAATACCGACACTTGGAACATAGAAACTGGTAATATTATTCTCGTTGAGGACAACAGGCTGTCCCATAAGCCATTTAGGCGTCATGATACCAGTTAAAATTAACATAAAAGCCACTAAACTTAGCAAAAGCCATGCTAAACTCCGACCCGTGACTATAACATAACACATGGTTTAAACTTGGCTCTTTCTCTTTGTGCAGCCTGCAATATGATTCAAAAATACACCATTGAAATGCTGTAAAATTGTATTTTTCTTTTCTAAATTAAATTAAAAATAAGACACTGTTTCGTACACACACGAACTGTCATTTAGATTTTTTTTTAATATTTCATGACCATAGTCATTTTTTTTTTTGGTTCATTTCTTTCCGTTCGGGCGAATGGAAAAGGCAAAGGCATAGTACGCCATACAGCCAAGTCTTCAGTAATTTTTTTTCTTCATTAAATATCTATCCTAACTTATCCTAACTTATCCTAGCATAACTTAACCTAAACTAACTCCTTTCGTTTTACGCGTTTGGACGATAAGGAGCGGTTTAGCGTAAAGACATGATGAGGCCACTATGCTACAATATTTCACTGTTCTTTTGAATTATTCACTGAATGCACTTTTTACTACATAAATCACGCGTTTTTATTTAGTAAACGACACTATAAATAATTTTAAAAGTCCAATGAAAAATGAGCGTGACACTCATCTTGACATTCCCGCCAAACCCGACCATAGTCATGCTCATGGATACAAGTCCTTCAGTCGAAATCTTAAAGTATTTTTTAAAACTTAGGTGCGTATTACAGAACCTCACTCAAAATTCAAGCTCTACTTAACTCATTCATTGCCACTAAAATTTTAAAAACTTCGCCTGGGTGCCACTTAATATTTTTATGATTACAATAGAAAATACATAATTAAATGTGTTTTTAATATAAAATATCCTAAATAAGAAAAACCCATTCAAAAATGGTAAACGCAACATATGCATTGGTGGTAAAAGAATTTAAATCGTAAGTACCATTCAACGCACCGTTTGCGTTGGCGCTTGAACGGTATTATGCAACATGTTATTCAACAGTTTATTAAAAATCCTGGGGATTTAGTTTCACTTTTATCAAATATGGGCCAGGTTGCAAAATATTAAGTATGTAAGTAATTTACTAATTAACCTACTAAAAATGCATAATCCATTTTTAGTATGTAATTAGTAAATTACTTACATACTAGTAAATTTAACTCTAAATATTAAAAAAATACGTGCATATATTTTGCGGCGATTTGGTTATTCATAAACTTATCCAACTAAAAATATTTTTACTGCTATGCCAGTGAACGCACGGTTTGCGTGCAAGTGATTTTATTAAAAAACATGCGATGATACTGTGTACAAAAATGAAATAATTAAGAATATTGCTTACTTTTATCTTTCAATTCAAAAATTTACTATAAACACCCAGTAAAACTTCAGTTATCACTAAAAGAAAATGGACCGTCACAGCTTCAACCGTTTTTTCTTTACTGAGTCAAGAATAACAGCCCAAACCAAAAAACCGACGGTAGTTCTATATTTAAAAATTGTTTCTAGACGTGAATGTTGCCAAATATTTAAATAAATATCTTTAATTTTGTTTTATAGGCAGAAAACGTTACATAGTGCACTCAACGCAAATGGGTCTTTGGTGGCATGATATTCAAATCTCGCTAAACGCATATGGTGCATTGGTGGCAACGAATGGGTTAAGTCTCGTTTCAAGCCATTTGATTGGTTGAAACTAGTTTTAAGTGATGTTTAAGCAGAGATCAATGCCTGAGTTTCATTATGGAAAACGGACCATAGCAATGCGTTTAGGCACCATACCCCAAAGGGCGTGTGTGGGACTCGCCCAGCCGAAGCCGGAAATACCCACTAAACCCACAGCGGCACAACGACTTCGCCTGAGTGGCGGGGTCATGGGAAATCAGCACAGCCTGAACAACCAATCACCCGCCGGCGATTCCCACCAAAAGGCGGGCCCACAATGGTCCCCCATAAGGAGGGGCCGGACTGGGTACGTCTTCTAGTGTGAGAAGACGCAGCAGCCAAGGGTTTTTTAGCGAGGTGTCCTTCCTCTTAGCCCTACTCGTTTGCCCGAAAGCAAACGGGGCCCCCAGCTCCTCTCAGTGAGGAGACCGGGTTGCCCGACGGTTACCCGGAGTTCGGGTCACGTCAGCCACCTGGTGGCGGCGGGTCGGCCACCACGGCCGACCCGCCGCACGTGTGACCTCCGAAGCGGTCCCCAGTTCTGGTTTTGGTCCGCGCCGGTAAACCGGTAACCCCCATATCTGGGGGCCGTTCCCCTATCCGCCACCTGGGGGCGCGTCCGATGGCAGGCCAGCAACTGCACACGGAAGTTGTACATATCCTTTTTTTTTATTGTTCCGTCTCACACCTACACAGGGGGCTGCGAGAACTAATACTGCTTCCACAACCCCCGATTGGTGCTGGCCCACCATCGTGGGCCTCCGCGGGTCAGGCGGGGGGGGAGTGAGGTGTAGGACTCCCCCCGTGACGTCTAAGAGTAAGAGAGAGAGAGTGGGGCCTGGACCCATTTAGAGGGGCTGTAAGAAGGCGTTATCCGCCCTCCGACGACGCCCGGAATTAGTTGTACACTTGTTGTACATATCTTAATTTTACTTAACCTAACCTATCTCCTTTCGTTTCCCGCGTGAGCCGACTAGGAGAGGTTTGGGGTAAAGTTATGATGTGGCCACTATGCTACAATATTTCAATGTTCTTTATAAATTATTCACTGAATGCACTTTTTACTACATAAATCACGCGCGTTTATTTAGGAAACAACACTATAAATAATTTTAAAAGTCCAATGAAAAATAAGCGTGGCACTCAGCTTGACTTTCCCGCCAAAACTTCTGTCATTTAGATTTACTGTGTTCAGTGTTGTCGACGTATGATTGGCGATTAATAGACAATTTAATTTTCGCACTTTAGAGTATAAAGCAAAGCTTACTTGTCTAAAGTTTACACAGTCAAGCTGAGGTTGAGCTTCATCCCCTAATTTTGATATTACCCCAGCCCAACTTATTTAGTTATTAAAAAATTAGACACAGGACCACATGAAAAAGAGCCTGGACATTTATAGGGAAACGCACAAAGCTGACAACACTGGTTATGGATATACTCAGTGGTCTATTCCATGCAATATAAAAATGTCAATCATTCCGTTAGGCGTCGTCCTAATTGGCGTAGATCACACGATGACACGATGCGTTCTCTTCGTGCGATGAGTTCAAACATACAGATTTCATCAGAGTGTCCTATGCGTACGATCGTTTTAAGCATTTCATGTGGTCGCACGATTAGTTGTGAGGTTCAGACTAATTTAAACCTCGCAACTATGATGAGCTCAAACATACAGATTTCATCAGAGTGTCCTGATGAGAGACATCTCTGATGAAATCTGTCTGTTTGAGCTCATCGCACGAAAAGAACGCATCGTGTCATCGTGCGATCTTCGCCAATTAGGACGATGCCTAACGGAATGACCGAATGATTGACATTTTTTTATTGCACGGAATAGACCACTGAGTTCATTGAGTAGAAGAATGGAGTAGTTCCAAATTGCTTAATCTAAAAAAATAAATCGTAAGGGTACTGACAGACGTAAGTTAGAGAAGAAGATTGATTTGAATTAAATACATTAACAGTCTTAAACAACATATAAGTTTGGAGCAGTGATACATTCAGCAGGGAGAGTCAGCCTGATACATTCTACCTTCTTCAGTATCTTGCAAATAAGATAATAGCTAAAAAATATAGATGGAATTAATCAACTCAGCCTATCGTGGTTCACACCTATATGTAGGCTTCTTCCAATAAATACCATTTACCATATAACTACAATACCTAGTTCTCTATCTTATGTATGGAGACTTCTCCAGCAGACTCCAGCCACCTTCATTTTTCTTCAGTCAGTTTAAAATTACAATCTTAATATGTTAAATTTAGTAGTACCTAGCGGCTATACTATGACGTGTTAACGCCATCATTGTGTCATTGTGAAACTCCAAGGACCGTATTACAGAACCTTACTCAAGATTTAAGCATGACTTAAAACTAGTTTCAACTTTCAACCAATCAAATAGCTTCAAACAAGATTTATGTAAAACTTGAGTTATGAATGAGGTTTTGTAATAGGGACCAAAAAGGTCCACTTTCGTCCGATATGGAAGAACAATGGTTCTAATACGCCATAGTAATTAGTAACCCGGCAGAAGTAGTCACTTATAGGTACAACTACAACCCATAAAAAACATGTTGAGTGTTGTGTTCGTCTACAATCCCCCGTAGAAATCCTTTTGTTATTGTATAAGATTTTGATGATCAAAAGAATTACTAACAGGGTTGTTATTTTACGACAGTACTAATACTGTTTCTGATATAATTCGAACAGAGGGTACCAATTTAGTAAAACAGTAGTTTGTTCAAGTCAAAGAAAAATAAAGTGATTCGAAATATCAAACCTTTAATTTGAACGCAGACTGAACGCTTCCTTAAGACGAAGACCAAAACGCCATCTGTCTGTCGTTTCAGGTTAACATAAAATACGGTTTTGTTCTCTCTTCCTCCTTGTTGTTTCTTTTCATTTAAGTGCGTGAAGAAATGATTAATTTAGTCAGGGCCTATTATTTCCTGTATTGAATTTTTCAAATCAGTCTGTGATCCTAAAGTGTACAACGTTACGTTGCATCGTGTCGCTATAATTTCGAGTGAAATGTGGTCGATGACAGCGTGAAAACGATTGCTACGTAAGTATAATACGATCAAATACTATACTATACATCGACACCGTAATATAACTCCTATTGGTTTTACGATGAAACGTATTCCGTAGCATAATAAAAATACCTGTCAGTCAGTCAATTGTCAGGTACAGATGTGTACTTACCTGTGTATTGTCAAGCAAAGAAATCAGTCGTAATTGAACAATTTATTTTATTAAATCGTTTATTTTATGATTATTTAGTGTTAAATATAGTGCCATGAAGTGTGTCTGTGAAACTGTGAAGGTATGCGTTATGTGTGTGTCGTATGGTATTGAAAAAAAAACATGTTTCGTCTGCCCTTGTTTAGGTTGCAAAATCTCGATTCCTTTGTCATGTGCATAGTCACTTTTACTTTTTCTGGTGAACATTGCATGTAATCGACTGACATTTACTAAATTCCCGCTATTTTATTACTTTTTTTCCGTGTGTTAGAAAGTGGGTACTTTCGTCATATGGGATATTGTTATATGTAAATAAGGCGTTCTAGTTGAACAAGCAGCTACTGTTCAGTGGGTTTTTGTTTGAAATGCAGTTATACTTGATTGTTATCATCTTGACATAGTTTTTTTTTCTGTTCTAAACTGAACTTGTTGGAAAAAGTGATATATGTAATACATGCAAAACAGCTGGATATTCCAGGCGAAGGTGTTATTGTGCAAGCCCTAATGTGTCATCACAGCTTTCTAACTGTCAAAAATGAATCTTTTGCTTTCTACAGATAAACATTTCAATTTTGTCGCTTAAATGCAATATTTATCAATAATCTTACCAAATAGTATCTTGTTACAATCAATGACAACAATATATTTAGGCTATTTATGTTGTATACTAAACTTTTCCTTAATTATAAACTTGCTATTGTTTATACACAACTTAGTCATTGATTCTTTGAATAATGTTCATTGGAATTTAATAGTAAACTCACATGACTCTAGTGACTACAATAACTTTGAAAGACTCTTAAGTCTGTATTACAGAATGTCACTCAAAACTCAAGCTTTACTTAAGTCTCGTTTGAAGCCTGTTGATTGGTTGAAACTAGTTTTAAGTAATGCTTGAGTCTTGAGTAATGTTCTGTAATACGGACCTTAATATATTTGATGTCTAGGCATTTTGATGTGCATAGATAGAATTTCAATCTTTTCCTTCACTGAGAGTATCAATCTTTTAATCTTCTGGGGTTGCTTGTTTCATTACAGATCTCACTCATTGCTTTCTGCAAGGCAAGATCTGGGTAGAGTTAGCTCTTGTACTAATAAATAAAACAAGTACTTATCAAGTAAATCCATCACCATTTAATACCTATATTGCATGCTGAAAACTACAAAGAAAATTAATCAGTCCCTATCAGATGATGATCCCTTGTTGTTGTGTATTTCTTTAGATTAGGAGCCTAATTCTCATAATTTTAAAGATAAAAATCTGGCCATGGTCGAAATTTTTTCAAAATGTACAAAAATGAGAATTTGACAGAAAGAAACTTAGATCAGGCCATAAAAATATAGATCGTTGCAGCTACACATACAACCTACTGCTCCTATGGTCGAGAGATATTCTTAAAATTATAAGAATTATTCTGCAGGTTTTAACCACCAAGCCATATTGAACCTACTGCTGTAGAAATGCAGTTTTAAATTAAAACCAATGGCTTCTGCCTAATTCAGCAATAAGTTGTCATTTTAATCTTATTATTGTTACGCCTAAATCAAAATAAAGTTCCAAATATAAATACTGACTGAGCAATACTTAGTAATAGGATTTCATTATTTAGATTTATTTAGTAACTTCACAAGTCATTTTCCATCAATAAATAACTAACCTAACATAGAATACTATTTATTGTATATACCATAATAAATAGTAAACCACCACCAACCTGCATTGGGCAAGCGCAGTGATTATGCTCAACCCTTCTCTGCATGAGAGGAGACCTGTGTCCAATATTTAGTAATAGGATTTCATTATTTAGATTTATTTAGTAACTTCACAAGTCATTTTCCATCAATAGACAATATGTAAAGAAAACCCTGTCCGATCCGTGAAGGTATTGTTAGGTATCGATAACTGATTCTACTAATGCCTACAAAGCCGGGCTAAACTTAAAAAAAAAATCCCCCTAAAAAAATAAATATAGTTTCGCAAAAGGAGGTAACTTTAAACATGTGCGGTATGCCATACAGGCGCGGGCGAAGAGGGGCAGGGCACGCGGCACGCGGTCGCTTCGCTATTCGCTCAGAATTATACCGACAAAAATAATGTTGTCACTTTATAAAAATTACCAAATTTTGGGGAAGTTGCGGGAAAAACAGATTATTTAAAAATTCACTAGTATTGTTACTATGATGATTATGTAAAATTTCAAATGTTATTTGGTCATGTGTTTACCTAACCTTTACTATCCTTACGGGTCGGACAGGGTTTTCTTAACATATTGTATAACTAACTCAACATAGAATACTATTTATTGTATTCACCATAATAAATAGTAAACCACCGCCAACCTGCATTGGGCAAGCGCAGTGATTATGCTCAACGCTTCTCTGTATGAGAGGAGACCTGTGTCCAGCAGTGGGATGATAAAAAAGTATCATATTATATCACAACCATCATACCAAGTAGTAGACTGGAATCCAGATAAGCATTTTGCTTTGTGTAAATTATTTCATCATTGTTGCTCTCAAAATGATGAGTTTTTTTTTTTATTACTTGTTATCTTGAACACCATATTTTGTATGCCTAACATAACACAGTGAGGCGGCATATCCGACAGGACATCATCTAGGATCAAAAGATATATAACAACTTGTATTGCAAGGTCTTTTTTTAATATATAAACACTGGGCCCATATTGACAGCCTCTGTGGCGTAGCGGTAGTGAACGCGGCCGCTGCGCACGGAGGCGCGGGTTCGATCCCCGCGCTGGGAAAATACTTGCATGCATGAATATGAATATTTGCACTGGTCTGGTCGTGCCTCGGAAAGCACGTTAAGCCGTTGATCTCGGTTGCCATACAAACGTCTCAAGACTAGTCGTTATGGGTTGTTGGAGCCCTCAAACGTCCAACAATTGGTCTAACTGCGATGCTTCGATATTCGATTTTAGTTGTGGAGGTCAGACGGCAGTCGCTTCACGGAAAATATCGAAGTTAAGCCAAAATCAGCAGTCATCATCATCATCCCAGCGTTAATCCCAGTCGCATCCGAAGCCTTTTCAGCTTTGGAGTCTGGGGTTCGTCTTACCAGCCCAACTGCTGATATGGCTAAACTTCGACATTTTCTATGAAGCGACTGCCGTCTGACCTCCACAACCCGAAGGCGACATCGAAGCATTGCAGTTAGACAAATTGTAGGACTTTTGAGGGCTCCAACAACCCGTAACGACTGCCACTAGATGTTCGTAGGGCAACCGGGACCAACGGCTTAACGTGCTTTCAGCGGCCGCGTCCGCTACCGCTACGCCACGGAGGCTGTCCAGCCAAAGCAGCAAAATCAGCAGTAAGACCTGTAAAGCAGACCCCAGACTCCAAAAGCTGAAAAAGCTTTGGATGCGACTGGGATTAATGCTGAGATGATGAAACACAGGGCCCACATAGTGAAATAAAGCCCATTTCTCCCTCAGAGGAGCAATGTTTCCCATCAGTAAAAAGATTGTAGGCTAATTTTATTCTTATTAGACTTTTGCCTAAATTAAAGTTCGACCTACAAATACTGGTTTTCGGATCTAGGCTAAAAGTTAGATTTTAATAAGACTGTATAATTTCATACACTATGATATTTAATCTCAATTTCGTTTACAAAATTTGTTAAATGCTTAGAGAATTTTTCCTTTCGAATATTCCGCAGTAGAGCTAACAACCACTGTTTGAGGTTGATAAAGGAAACATTCTCATATCAGGAAAAGTTGCTTTTGCCATGTCAAATAGCAGTGCAAGTGGAAGGGCAGTTGGCTCACCCCCAACTACAATAAGACTTAAACATAACTTAAGACAATACATCTCTGCCCAACCCTGCAGGGAAACCAGGTGTGATGTTATGTTACTTTTAGTAGCCATTAATTTTCTATACCATCTGCTTCTTATAAAGTTTCACTGTGGTTGATGCATATAATTTAGTTTAAAATTCACTAAAACTGCATAATATTTGCATCTACTGAGTAAATGCAGTTCAGTTTCATACATACCTTGCCATGGGGTAGATAGGAAGGACAGTGCCATAAAAATTGGGAGGAAACCCAACTGGTATGTTCTAGAATAAAAAGAACAACGTACTCCACAAAAGAAAAATCTACCAATTTGCACTGAGCCCACATAGTGGGTAACAGCCGACCTCTCACTGAGAGAAGTAATTTTTCCCAGCATTAAAAAGATTGTAGGCTGATTATGCATGAAACAAAATGTTTAGACAATACGACATTCTTGTTGTGCCTTTGAAAAATAATTTAATTGTAGAGTAATTCAGCCAAGCTATTCGCTGCCATCATTTTTGGTGAAGCCATACGGAGGATGGGTCTGAGTAGTTGTGTTGCGATGTGTGCCGGGTACGATACGCCAAAAGTTGTCGAGAGTTTGGTTGTGTAGGATCTCCAGATCAATCTTCCTCCGGCGCAGAATCGTTGATCGTGTTGTTGGGTTTAACATTGCATCACCTCGCACAACTGCCGTCTTCCTTCCTATTCACTCAGTTTTTTTGAGTGAATAGGCTTAATAAACTAGCGAGCTTTACCATCAACGATTGCATCACTGCTGACCATCAGGAGGGCTTGTCATCAGACACTAGTTTATAATTATTACAAATAAAATGGACGAACCCAATAACCTGCTCATAGATTACTGCTACTGTTGTTGTACTGCTGTACTATAACTGATGGTAAACAGTATAATTATAACTGTCAATCTAATGTAATCATACAGATTCCGGCTAATGTAGATAATTGGGTCGTTAAAATTAGCGATATAGGTTTTTCTGTCTCCAGTATGGCAAAACTTGTGATTAATAAAGTCTAGGTCTCGTGGCATTATAGGGATTTAAAGCCTATGACTTCATCCAGGTTGTGGCCTACCCTTGTTTCAAATTTCACCTAAATCATTTCAGCAGTTTTAGCGTGAGACCGTAAAAAACATATTCAAAATCACCTATTCTATGGAACTTGCTAATCTTTGGAATTACCACTCCGAGTGGAAAATTTGTTTTTGCATTTGATAGTACTATTCTTGAGGAGGCCTATAGACTAATTAACATCATGCCACGAGCCTTGGAAGCCAAGCAGATAGAAAAACAAATCAGTAAAAACCCTCCCAAAAAGGGACAGTCTAAAATAAAAATATTACGGTTACTCTGAGCGTCAGCCATACACGCTTTGATGTTGCATTATCAAAACATGAATATTTTATTCAAAAGTATTCACTTAAATCAGTACATTACTTTTGTTTTGAACGTGGTATTTTTCTCTGTTGTTGGATTGTGGACTTTTTATAAGGCAAACTGTATAATAGAGTCAAAATACATAGATTTTTAAAATCAATTGGTAGGTTGACGTAAGAGTTCTAGGAAAAAGTCTGTTGATGATTTATCAATAAGACATATTAAACATTTATTTACTTACAAAGTTACCTTTTAAAAGATATTTTTAAAACCAAATTGTACCCACTGTGTGAAGTAAACCTATGAATTATTTTATGTTCCTTAACACTGGGGCCATAGGGTTTAATTTGCGATAGCAATTAAAATAAGTATTTCTTTACAAAACTTTGTATTGTATTATGTTAGGTAAATAAGTTATTATTCTTTTGTTTTACGCTTTAAAATGTTTTCTTTTGTTTTATCAAAGTACCGATTATTATTTAGATATATGCTTACTCCTAATGTAGGGAATAAATCTCGACCGCATTAGGTCGTATTATGTAAATTAATCATTTCGTTTTTATTTATTATAAACAAAACAGGGCAGACGAAAGATATTAGAACCTTTTTATATACAATATGTAAAGAAAACCCTGTCCAATCCGTGAAGGTATTGTTAGGAATCGATAACTGATTCTACTAATGCCTACAAAGCCATACTAAAAAGAAAAAAAATCTCCCTAAAAAAAATTTATTACTTCGCAAAAGGAGGTAACTTAATACATGTGCGGTAGGCAATACATGGGCAGGCGAGGGGGGCAGGCACGCGGTCGCGTCGCTCATAATATTACCGCAGAAAACGGTGTTGCCACTTTTTAAAAATTACAAAATTTTGTTGAATTTCGAATTAATTTGTTAAAAAAAAGATTATTTCAAAATTAATTAGTATTGTTACTATGATGATTATGTAAAATTTCATATTTTATTTGGTCATGTGTTTACCTAACCTTTATTATCCTTATGCGTCGGACAAGGTTTTCTTTACATGTTGTATAAATAAAAAAAACACTCCATGTTTTTTTATCTATTATTATATTTTTTATCTATTGTATTTTTATTTTTTATCTATTGTATTTTTATTTTTTATATATTTTTATCTTTGCACTAACCAAAAACAATTTTCTTTTTTTTTCAGAATTGACAAGCGCAAAGACAACAAACAAAATAGTGTACTAGCAATAGCAAAATAGAAAAACAAATCAAAATTATGTATATAGCAGCTGAATAAAGCTGAAACACACTGTGATCTCGTTACGTGAATAGTATAATTTTTTATTGCATCATATGAATTGTGTGTAGGCAGTCTGATCCTGTATTTATGCGATATTAAGGCGAGATGAGTTCAATTAGTAACACCAACGTCCGGCCACAAATTCCTTTGCGACAAAAGGATTTTGATCAGGTAAGGATTATATTTAATATATTTTCAATTTGATGTTTATTATAAAAAGGACTAACAAAATCTAATTAGTCCGTCAGACAAATTTAAAAAAAAAAAAAAAAGAAACTGGACACGTATTTTTTCCTTTTTCATATACTTAAACAAAAATGAAGACGGTACAGTGCGTTGAAAACTCGTGTGACGTCACTCCTTGCTATACTTTATAGCGAGGAGTGGCGTCTCAACCCTCCTGGGCCTGTAGCCAATGTAACATCGCTTCGTAGCGAAGCGAAATCGAATGAAACCAACCAATAACGAAAACGATTGACGACGCGACGCGATAATTACGTGGTTAATCGTTCCCGCCATATTTGGTTGGTTTGGTATTCGATTTCGCTTCGCTACCATTAACTACAGGGGCTGATCTTTGATGTGTTTTATTTTTGTTCTTTTTTTATTGATTTGTTAAAACAAAATATACGTTTCCAATTTTACCCAGGACACACCCCATTAGATGTATCAATGAGCAAATGCGGAAGATTATTTGTAGACTTTGGCACATAAATCAGTGTACGGACGACAGCAGGTCAAGTTACCCAAAACTGTCGAATATTCCCAATTAATCTTGAGCCTTAATGCTTTAACGATAAAGTTGAAAATCTAATTAAGAAATCTGACAGATTGTAGTAGCTTCATATGCTGTAATCTATACTAGCTAAAAATAAATCAGTGAGTCGGATAAGGAGAATTTGCTTCCTCTTTGTCTATCTATGATTCTATATTATATGTTTTAAATTATCTTTGACCAGCGGGTTTATTCGCGTAATCTTAAGAATGTTCATAGATTAATTAATAATAATCTTATTTGCCCCATTCTGTCTAATTTCACTACATTTTGGCGACATGACGACACGGTTAGTGCAGTGGCTGCGATCGACTGCGGCGCTGCGTGTCGCAGGTTCGATTCCCACGGAACAAATATTGTATAACCTGCAGGTAGTTGTTCCGGGTCTGGCTGTTTGTATATGTTTGTAAAGCACCCAGGATACAGGAGTATTATCTAGAGTGGGGCAGGCTTAAAAAAAACGGCCGTTTTTGCCACAACTAGAAAACTACGAGAACTGTTTGCCTAGTATGAGTTTTCATTACAAGACTCGATCGTCGGTATCGAGCGCGTTTGGCGCTCCCATTGGTTGAGAGTTCTTATAACCTTGAAGCGGGCCAATCGATGTGTTAAACGCGCTCGATATCGACGATCGAGTCTCGTAATGAAAACTCATACTAGGCATACTGAGTGATCTTTAAATTGGGTCATTTTGATTGCGTTATCGTAAGAGACCACAGAGACACAAGAGGTGGAGTATTGTTTATGATATGGCTCGTCGTATAGCCACCTGATTAAAAAAAATCTTTTTAAAATAATTAACCATGATCTTCCTTATTCATAAACATTGCTTTATGTCAACTAGTGACTAGCGATTGTTTGACCATACATTTTTGACGGTTGCACGTCACTTAACTTTAATCAACGTCTACGAATAAACACCATAGTGTTTAAGGGGTTTATTTATAAACGATGATTTAAGTTAAGTGACGTGCAGACTTCAAAAATGTATGGTTAAACAATCGCTAAACACTAGTTAACTTTAAGCAACGTTTATGAATAAGGGGGATAAATAAGATACTTCTAAACTTATTACATTAAGTAAAAATAGTAAAAAAATATAGTGTACCCTTCATCATCTATCTTTTTATCGTCCCATTGCTGGGCACAGGTCTCCTCTCATACAGAGAAGGATTGAGCGTAATCACCACGCTTGCTCAATGCGGGTTGGCGATTTCAGACTTATAAAGTCCAGGTTTCCTCAAGATGTTTTCCTTCACCTTCAGACTTCAGTCATTGTTGTCCAAGATATAGAAAGTACATATAACTTTAGAAAAGGTTTGGTACATTGGTACTTGCTTGACCTGGAATCGAACCCGCGCACTCATACTTGAGAGGCTGGTGTTTTAACCACTAGGCCACCACGACTAGTGTACCCTATCTAGTCTATATTACAACAGCGGGCAATTGCAATGAACATCTTGCGACACGAGTAATTGCAACAAGCAATACGTACAGACGACCGCACATCAAGCTACATAATCGCCAAAGCATTAAGGCGAAAGGTTGATTGTGAATATTTTGATAGTTTCGGGTAGCTTTACCTCTTGTATCATATCTTCAACCTTTTATCGTTCCACTGCTAGGCACAGGTCTCCTCTCATACAGAGAAGGATTGAGCGTAATCAGTAATCACCGCGCTTTATACATTGTGCTCACATGACAGAAGCAACAGAAATATGTAATTAGGAAATGTAACCCATATTATGATTTTAAAAGAGTGTCCATGGAGTGTCTTGCACGTTCTTCTCCAAAGAGATCTACGCTTTGGAACGTGCAACTTAGCTTCACGTTTCTGGACTGACCGACATTGACTATTCAAAAGAACCAACGGATGGTTAATTTGAAATAAACAAATTTGATTTGATTTGATGCTTGGCAGGCGGGTTGGGGACCGCAGGCGTCAGGCGCTTTGCTTTGTGTAAATTATTTCATCACCACTGTTCTCAAAACGATGACTGAACACATCGTGAGGAAACCGGCATGTCCTAGAGGCAAAACTTCGAAGATATGTGAGATCTATGAACCAGCATTGGGCCAGCGTGGTATAAGTATTGCGGCCCACTTCTCGCCGAGACTACGATATACTGATTATGTATTGATTAATAACATCATCATCATCAGCCCCTACTCGTCCACTGCTGGACATAGGCCTCCTTCATGGCACGCCAACAAGCTCCATCCTGAGCAGTTCTCCGCCAGCCACTACCAGCCACCTTTTTGATGTCGTCGCTCCATCTCGCCCAAGGGCGTCCCACGCTACGTTTGCCGAGACGCGGTCTCCACTCGGGGACTCGTTTACCCCAACGGTTGTCGGTCCTGCGGCATATGTGACCAGCCCATTGCCACTTCAGCTTGCTAATCCTCTCAGCTATGTCGGTGATTCTGGTCCTCTGTCGGATCACCTCATTTCTGATGCGGTCCTTCAGAGAGACACCCAACATAGCCCGCTCCTAGCTCGCTAAGTGACTTTAAACTTATGGACTAGTCTGACCGTTAGTGTCCACGTCTCGGCTCCGTAAGTCATGACGGGTAGGACGCACTGGTTGAAGATTTTTGTCTTCAAACATTGGGGTATGGGCGACGAAAATACCCGACGAAGTTTACCAAACGCTGCCCATCCCAGCTGGATCCTTCTATTTGCCTCTATTTGTTGGTTGATTAATAACATAATTAAACTTAACTTTACAAGTGACCTTAACCCTTCTTACCATACAAATATGTCCTATATTACTCGTAGTAAGTAAATAACTAATTAGCCAATCGAATTGCACTGATGCCACAAAGGATTTCCTCCTCTATTTGTTTAGAAATAAAGTCTGAATCTAATTAATTAGTGCCTACGTTAATTCGAACCGACTCGCTTTGTGCTGTTGTTATACTTCGTTTGTGTTCGTTTTGGACAGAAGACGTTCATAGAAGCGGACGACAGCAGGTCAAGCTACCCGAAACTGTCAAATATTCCCAATCAACTTTGAGCCTTGATGCTTAAAAGGTAAAGTTGAAAATTTTATAAAGAAATCTGACATATTGTAGTAGCTCGATATGCTGTGATTTTAACAATTTTAATAAATGTCATAATAAAAACAAATAACAACTGAAGCATGAAAATCGCCAGGCACGCCAAAATAGCGGCAGTAAGTCCCCTCTTTGAGGAGTGGAGGCGTCACGGCGCCCTCACCTTCCGCCTGACGCAGGTTCTCACCGGACACGGTTGTTTCGGGAGGTTCCTGTTCCGGATAAGGCGGGAGGAAACGCCAGGGTGTCACCATTGTGTGGATCGCCCTGACGAGGACACGGTGGTGCTCTGCCCGTATGCTCCACCGTGTCCTCGTGGCGGCGATCTCTCGCGTCCGACCCTGGTCCAGGTCATGGTCCGGAGTGAGAGTGCATCGCAGGCCGTCACCTCCTTCTGTGAAGCAGTGATGCTGACAAAGGAGGAGGCGGAGCGCGTGAGGCAGTGGGAATCCCAACGCCCTCACGCCACTAGCCGCCGCAGGAGACGCCCTGGCTGGAGTGAGGTGATTGACTACCCCCTCTAAGAGTGGCGCGCGTGGAACACTGCGCCGCCACCTCAGGTCTTGATGTTTGCTTGGGGGGCGACAGACATCCTTGAATCTGTCACCCCTGGACCTATTTAGGGAAGCTGGAACAGAGCGTTATCCGCCCTCCGCCGACGGCCGGTGCGCCTGCTGCGGGCCGGGTAAGTGGACGAGATCTCCCTCTCCCTTTCCGCAGCCTCCTTCTTTCTGCTGCCACAACATATGACCTTACATATTAGGAAACATTTCAGATTTGGTAAACTTATAGTAAAATGTAAAGCGTTCCAGGTACTGACCACCTCTGATCCTTTTAGGTTTTTAACATTGACACTAGACGAAGTAGGAACTAAATAATTTATTTAATTAAAAAGCCTCATTAATGCAAAAGATAGATAGTTCAAACGGGTTGATATAAGTAAAACAGTTGTTATATAAGTTGATTATAAATTATAATAAATTCAGCATCAATGTTTACTGTTACAAAGCACATTGTACATAAATATTTATATTTTTTTTTGCAAAGTGTACCCTAAAAACAACCTTTTTTTTTCTCTTCTATCTAATGTCATTGCGAATGGAGTACTGCAATGTATTTCGTCATACTGACGTAACAGTTTTTAACAACAGAGTATTTTTTCCGGTGTTCTGGGCATGATACGATGGGCTATTGTTGAAGGTTTATTATGTACCTGAGGCTACAATAAAAGGCCCTCATTTTTATTTAAACTAACAGCGCCCTGCGTTTTCGCCTGTATAAGTTTCGATCTCGTAAGAATATCGGTCACTCAGAGGGCAATGGAGAGGGCTATGCTTTGGGTTTCACTGCGCGATCGAATCAGGAATGAGGAGATCCGCAGAAGAACGAGAGTAACCGACATACCCGAAGAATTGCAACAGTAAAGTGGGAGTGGGCTATGGGTACGGGCAATGTGTCCACACATTGCCCGTAGGACCGATGCCCGATGGGGCCGACGGGTTCTCGAGTGGCGACCACGCACCGGAAGACGCAGCGTGGGCAGGCCTCCGACAAGGTGGACCTACGACCTGGTGAAGATCGCGGGAAACCGCTGGATGCGGGAGGCGTAGGACCGGTCGTCGTGGAGAACCTTGGGGGAGGCCTATGTCCAGCAGTGGACGTCTTTCGGCTGAAATGATGATGACGATGAAGAATATCAGGATTGAAAATATTCTGTTTATTCTAATTATAATCTATCTTTGTGCCAAATCTGTTTAGCAGTTTTGCGTGAAAGAAGAACGAACATCCATCCATCCTCACATACCTTATTTGTATAATCTTAGTAGGATGAGTGACAGCTTCCGTGGCGTAGCGGTAGCGAACGCGGCCGTGCACAAGGAGGCGCGGATTCGATTCCCGTGCAGTGCAAATATTTGTATACTTAATTGAATATGAATATTTGTTATTATGGGTTATATTAAGGGTTTTTGGAGCCCTCAAAAGTCCAACAATTGGTCCTACATGTTAGTTTAGTCCTGTCAATAGGCTCTTAATAAACTAGCGCGCTTTACCATCAACGATTACATCACTACTTACCATCAGACAGGATTGCGGTCAAGCACCAGTTTATACTACTTAGCCATGGCGCATCCTCATCTCATTATAGTTTGTCTTGTCACCGTCCTCTGTTCAATTATAGCTATTCTCTTGATTTTTCTCGAAAAAAACTGCTGCTGTATGATTCTGTAAGCATTTTAACGTGAAAACTTGGGCGAGTTTTAGAGTGAGCTGTCTTGGGTGAGTATGATCAATTCCTGGCAATAGTTGGGAATGACAACTCACTCTACACTCACTTAACTGGACTGTTTATGGTAAAATTATGGTGCCGTCTGTTCTGGCCGACTGGCTCAATGGTAACGGCCGCGACTTCATAGTGTAGGTCGTAGGTTAGAACCCAGAAAACCGCGTGACGTCTAGCAAAATTAAAAATTTATCCCTTATTTCTAAACTTTGCTTAAAGTTAACTAGTGATTAGCGATTGTTTAACCATACATTTTTGACCTTTTAACGTCACTCAACTTTAATCATAGTTTATGAATAAACAGCACAGTGTTTAAGGTATTTATTCATAAACGATGATTAAAGTTAAGTGACGTGCAAACGTCTAAAATGTATGGTTAAACAATCGCTAATCACTAGTTAACTTTAAGTAACGTTTATGAATAAGGGGGTTTATGGTGAGATCTTTACAATATGCCGTCTGTTTTGCCCCAAGTGGTAAAGGCCGTGACTTCATAGTGTAGGTCGTAGGTTAGAACCCAGAAAAACGCATGACGTCTAGCAAAATTAAAAATCGAGTGTTTAATCGATTTTAATTTTGTAACGCATGTATAACTTTTCTAATAATTAATCAATTAATCGAGTCGGCCTATTGTACAGTAATGTAACTGTAAAGGATTGATTTTAATGCCGATTTTTTAGTACAAACGATGTACAAAACTTAAGGAAAAAGCGTCAAGTTTTGTTTCACATATTTTTAATAATTCGCATCCATAGCTAAAAGTAATTATAAAGTAATATGGTTTTTATCGTGGGGAAATCCTCATGGATTCCTTCTATCTAGAAATAAGGGAGGGTTATATCGGATTCCTACCGACAAAAACCCCACTTTCTCCCACTCGGGGCCCGGAAGATACTTGTAGGGACGACAGCAGGTCAAGCTATCCGAAATTGTCAAATATTCCCAATCAATCTTGAGCCTTAATGCTTAAGTGATAAAGTTGAAAATCTAATAAACAAATTTGACAGATTGTAGTGCATTCGCCGCACCCCCGACTCTATACAGTCATGTCCCAAAATAAATATTTTTGACTTTGATAACTTGAATGGTGCAGTGACCGGTCTGCCTTTCCGATCAGGGTCAATGGTTCAATTCCGCATTGAGTCAACAAACTCCCACCCGTGCAAACGCCTACAGTTTTAATCTCTTTGTTTTGATTTAAAATATCTCCATAACTATTACAGCTAACCAAAACCAGGAGTCTTTAGCCTTGTAGACTATAGATCTATAGACCATTATTAATTTTATTTTACCGACTTATTGACAGGCCTAAAGCTACACTGTCCTCCAATATCTAGTGTAATTTGAAAACATTGGAAAATTCAATCGTACCTAAAAAGTAAACCTGGGGTATTTTGCTTTCTCTTCTTCATAGGAATCAAATGGAATCATATATTCTATAACAGCCCATGTAGATTTATGTCTTTTTTTAAATCTCGAACTATCGCAACTTAAGCTTAACTTAAAAAGGCCTAAGTTACGTTTTCTGACGAAATCAAATAATTGATACTCAAGGCCTCTGTAGATTCTCTAGTCTATATGATTAGAGAAAACGCGAACCTTGCAGTGGAAACAATACAGGCTAATTAATATAAAGATAAAGATCATTTATTTGTCAAACATGCGTTTACATTACATACAGGTGTATCTGACATCGTAACGCAAACTTCGCGAAAAGGCTAGATCGCATGCCACTAATATAATTATGATAGTTATTTATGTCGTTAATGAACGGTTACAGAATACACAGTGTTTAAAAAAAAGTGTCGGCTCGACTTTTGAACGTTGCAAGCGTGCCGCCGTGCGAGTTTGTAGGTATGACGTTGATCCCTGATGTGAACTCTATTAAATCAGCTGATAAGATCGTTTTTCGGGTTTTGTTTTCATTGCGTTTTTTTATGTAATTAGCGAATAATTTAATTTTGACTTTAAAATCTTATTGGGTTATAAAAGTATAGCAATTGTGAATGGTCTGAAGTGAAAAAAGCTACATTTATTTTTTTTTTAATCGTGAAAAAGCCGACGAAAAATTCCACCACTGTGGGGTCCAGAATAATGTACTGGATCCATGGTACTCGTTTGTGCGTCGATGTCAGATACACCCTTTATACTCTTTTTATTTCGCAATTTATAACTTTTCTAAGTTATATGTACTTTCTAAGTACATATATCTTGGACAACAATGACTGATTACAAGGTGAAGGAAAACATCTTGACAAAACCTGGACTTTCAAGTCTGAAATCGCCAAACCGCATTGAGCAAGCGTGGTGATTACGTTCAATCCGTCTCTATATGATAGGAGATCTGTGCCCAGTTGTGGGACGATTAAAAAAAAGGTTGATGATCAACTGCCAAGCTTAATCGTGGATCTTTACTCACTGTGTCATCAAACCATCTGCTGACTTTTTTGTCAAGCCTACGTAACTGTACATGTTGCTGAGTCATAAAATGTGGGTTATCGACTCTCTGCCTGTCTGAGAGTAGCAAGCTTGTTTTTTATTATGATGCTTAAGAGGGGACTCTAGTGCCGAGGTATTTGGAAAATAGGCATTTGCAGAAACTATTGCCGTCGCGCGCTTTCAACCTCTCCCGGTAAAGTGCGAAAAGGACAGTTGCAGCTCAGGCTGATTTTACCTGCAAAAACGTTGACCAAAAGACGTTTCGTATTCCGCTGTTTTCTTTTTCAAAACAGCCCCTGTAGCCAATGTAACATCGCTTCGTAGCGAAGCGAAATCGAATACCAAACCAACCAATGGCGGGAACGATTGACCACGTGATTTATCGCGTCGCGTGATCAATCGCTTTCGTTATTGGTTGGTTTGATATTCGATTTCGCCTCGCTACGAAGCGATGTTACATTGGCTACAGGCCCAGGACAGATCTCAATTATTTTTATATAAAAACTTAGAGGAAAAGTATACCTATGCTTCTAATATTTTCTTTTTTGTCAAAAACTTATCACGTTTGTCTAATAGTCGTTTGAACATCGCCGTAAAAATGGGTTATTTTTCGCGATTTTGAAGTACCGTATTTCTTTTATTAATTAAGTTTCGGAAAAAATCAAATGATAGGGGCACGTATAATCACGGTGTAAAATTGTAGAAAAAAAAATAATTGCTCTAAAAGCATTATCCACGAAGAAAACAGCAGAATACGTTTGTATAGAGAAAGCACCACTAGAGTTCCCTCTTAAAAGTATTCTCCATTAGTAATATCAGTTTTTTAAGTGCCAACGGTATCCTAATGATAAGGCTCCAGGGTTCCCCTGAAACAGCAGGATAATAATAGCGTAACACACTATCAGTAGCAATGGGTTTCATTTTGACAGTTCAACAACATCCATTGCCTTGTTTATGTTGCTGAGCCGACATATTTTCGTACATTTGAAGTAATGGATTAGTAATATCTTTCAAATTATGATCGATAGTGTGTTATGTAATTGCAGTAGAGTAGGGTGATGCTGTAAAATGTCACGGTGATAAGTTAGGTGAGGTGGACTTATAGTGCAAACATCAGGATCCGAGGTGGCGAAGTGTTCCACGCGCGCCACTTTTAGACGTCACGAGGGGAGTCATACACCTTACTCCCAGACCCGAGGAGGCCCGCAGTGGCGGGCCAGCACCAATCGGGGGTTGCGGAAGCAGCGTTCGTTCTCGCAACCCGCGACATAGGTGTGTGATGGAACACCGGGGTGGTTTTTAGTCAGTAAGAGTCTGACAGACCCCGTCGCCCGCCCCAGGGCGGCGGACATCCATGAGGATTATCCACCCCGAAAACAAAGAAGGGGGACTTAGAGTGAACTATCAATAATGTCAATCTCTTAGCATTAGTTGGAATGATAACCTACTCCATACTCACTTCACCAGTTTTCACGGTGAGAGGATGGATCTGAGCAGTTGTGTTGCGATGTGTGCCGGGTACGATGCGCCAAATGTTGTTGTGTCGGAAGTTTGGTCGTGGAGGGTCTCCAGATCAATCTCCCTCTGGCGGCATCGTTGATCGTGTTGTTGGGTTTAACATTGCATCACCTCGCTCAACTGCCGTCTTCCTTCCTATTTACACAGTTTTTAGTTAATTGTTTTTAGTGAATTGGCTTAATAATCTAGCGCGTTTAACATCAATGATTGCATCTCTGCTTACCATCAGGCGGGTGACCGGTCTTGTGCTGCCCGCATCCATTGGCTTCCGATGATACTTTTCTTCATATCTAGTTTGGGCGTCACCCTCCCTCCCCTGGTGAGGTATCGTGAGATTTTATTCAACCCCTCCCCATACCCCAATCTCAAGTGAGGTTTTAAAAAGTGAAGTGTGTAAAAAAGTAAGTATGACATAATTATTTTTTTAGTCAGAAACAGTTGCGTGATTTTTGCCAAAACCTCTCTCCAACGTAAGATTAGATGAGTTTTGACTCAACCCTTTCCTCCCTTTAAACATCTCAGGGCCTGTAGGCAATGTAACATCGCTTCGTAGCGAAGCGAAATCGAATACCAAACCAACCAATAACGAAAACGATTGACCATGGGACGCGATGAATCACGTCGTCAATCGTTCCCGCCATTGGTTGGTTTGGTTCGATTTCGCTTCGCTACGAAGCGATGTTACATTGGCTACAGGCTTTACGAAAGGGGGCGAACGAAAGGGGGCGTCGATAAATTACCATTTATCGACGCCCCCTTTCGTTAAGCCCAAGGATATTTATACAACTGTCGTTAGCCTGATACTAACTGAAAAACTGAATACTGATCTAACATCAATTTACGAATTCATCTCACACGACTTCATCTTCGTCATCTCAACACCCACATCAAATCGCGGGAGTTCTATATATAGTCAGGGACGCACTCTGTCATACTCATAAAACCATTGTGATTCAAGTTGTTGTTTATATTTATTATCACGCTTGTGTTTTACGAAGAGAAAGACAGAGATGGATAAGTTCTTGGAAGACGAAGAACCGGTTTTCCAAATCTTTACCGGAACTACGAAAACTGGGTCATTATTACACACTTACATACAATTTCCATTGAAACTTATAAGCAATACCTGTTGACAACAAAAACAAGTGTTCATTCCTGTTTTTAAAACATTTATTTTTAAAGTACCCGCCGATCTGAAAATACCAAATTTCTGGGGATCATCATCATATTCTCAGCGTTAATCCCAGTCGCATCCGAAGCAGAAAATTATAGAACTAGGGATCTTTCTCGTAAATGGACGGTGATTGGCCGTCTAGAATCCTGTGGAGTAATTTCTGAACACGATCAGTAGCAAGGCATCAGTTTTACAGTGTAATGACTTTCGCGTTATTCGTCGCACATATGCAACTGTGAATTAGCTCTTAAAATGACTCTGATGGTCGCTGTAAGTTATCATCATCATCCCAGCGTTAATCCCAGTCGCATCCGAAGCCTTTTCAGCTTTGGAGTCTGGGGTCCGCTTTACCAGCCCAACTGCTGATATGGCTAAACTTCGACATTTTCCGTGAAGCGACCGTGCCGTCTGACCTCCACAACCCGAAGGCGACATCGAGGCATTGCAGTTAGACCAATTGTTGGATTTTTGAGGGCTCTAACAACCCGTAACGACTGCTACTAGATGTTCGTATGGCAACCGGGACCAGCGGCTTAATGTGCTTTCCGAGGCACGACCAGACCAGTGCAAATATTCATATTCATGCATACGAATACTTGCACTGTGCGGGGATCGAACCCGCGCCACCTTGTGCAGCGGCCGCGTCCGCTGCCGCTACGCCATGGAGGCTGTCTGTCGCTGCTGACGGTCGCTGTGTTTTACACAATTAGGGCGCTGAAGAAAACGAAAAACGACTTTATTCGTGCATAAGTCTTTGCCTGTTTTTATCAAAAATTAGCAATTTCGGTCGAAAACTGATGTTAATTGGCCAACTAAAATCCTGGATAAAAAGGATTACCAGGGCACAAAACTAAATTTACCTGATTCTAAACCATGTAATTCCAAACTGAAGCGCCTAACTTAAGGGTGCTTACATAAATTCTCGGATTCTCGGTAAACACAAACCGGTACCGATCGGTGCGGGTATAATAACCCCGTATTAATTATACGCTAACGCATAAAGAAACAGGAAAATCGTTATGACTGTTACTTTCCGTAGATCACCCTGCACCGGTCTGTACAGGAAAACCAGCTGCTTTGTGCCAGCAACTTAAGATCTAGATTACCTTCGCAATTGTGTTTTCAAGCGTGTTTTGTTTGATAAACAATTTGAGTTTGTGGAAAAATAACTGTAATGCTGACACATAAAGTTCAATTTGTGCCACAAAGTTCAAACATGTGTTATGACTTTCAGTACTTCTTTTTGTATTGAAATCAACTTTATCTACATGTTGTAAAGTTTATATTTGTATACAATTAATTGGAAACTAAATTTTAAATAGGAATACTCGCTAGCGAGTCGTGATCACTAGATCATAACGCAATCGGAAGTAGCAGTATGCTAATATAAAATAAAAGTTTAGCTTAAACAGACAGAACCAACAAAAACGAGTCGCGTTTCTAACCACTTCTAACTGACATAACAGTACTCTTAACCGAATTTAAAAAGTAGGTTACCATTTGAATTAGCGCCATATGTTTAGATGCTTGCTACACATGTTTTAGACGCCATTTTTTTTTAGAATGAACAAGAAAATTTTGTGTGGTTTTGGCCACTTGAGGAACGCTGCCCTAATTTTTATTAATTGTTGATTTATCGATGCCTAATAATAACTTGAGGAAGTCGACGCAGGTGCTTGTGAGATGGAGTTTTTAAATAATTTTTTGGCGATATTTTATAGCATGCGTAAACGTCTAAGGTTGGAAATAGCATGACATGTAAAATAGTGATATTAGGTTGGGTTCTCGTTTAACCTACAAATGTAGTTAGGAAAAGGTAAGGGGAAAGATGACGATTTTATCTTAATTATCGACGTCAGAGGACGTGTCATAATCTTCACGCTTATTAGATGTGTTGGTGGTCTAGCATAGCCATCTAACTCTATACGTCATTTTACTGCGTCGTTTGTTTACTGGTCGCAAGCGTTATTATGGAGCACGAAATCTTTAGGGTAGGTAATTGTCGTAATTTTGGTAAGCCAAAACATCGGCTGCCGGAGAGACAAAAGTCTTGCCGGCAAGCGATTTGTCGTGTTCCGGCATGATGTCTGGTGTAGCCATACGAAGAACGTGTCTGAACAGTTGTATTGCAAAGTGCGATGTGTGCCGGGAACGATACGCCAACATGTTGTGTCGGGAGTTTGGTCCTGGAAGATCTCCAGCTCATTCTCCCTCTGACGCAGCATCGTTGGTCGTATTGTTTGGTTTAACATTGCATCACCTCACTCGACTGGCGTCTTCCTTCCTATTCCCTCAGTTTTTTTGAGTTATTAGTCTCTTCATAAACTAGCGCACTTTGCTATCAACGATTGCGTCACTGGTTACCACCAGGCGGGATTGGAAAATTTATCTGATCTAAGTCGCAATCTGTCAAAAATATTTCAAATTATTCTATGTTTTGGCAAATTTTTGACATTTGATTGACGCTCTGAAATGAGACTCCCGATCAGCACCCTAATTGCTAAGCACACACTACTAGGTACTATTTGAATAATAATTTTAAAGCATATTGCTAGTCCAATGCTCCATAATGTTCGAAATATTTGTTTCGATTGGTGTTGAACTGTCAAAATGAAACCCATTGCTACGATAGTGTGTTGCACAAATACCCTGCAGGTCATGAACGTTTTAAATTATAGAACAGAGATCTTACAGGATAATTAGTGTCGATTTTCAGTTCGAGCTAAGTGTTATTGTATTTTATTCTTTAGAAATTTATCAGTAATACCTTTGATGGGTTTGTATCTGTGTCAATCGTAATAGTCTCGCCGTCTATTATATGGGATAATGACGTAACTGGCAAAATATGGGTGTACCTATTACACACCCCTGACAAACCCTTCAAAGGCAGCAAGCTTATCTTTAAACGTTTTTCGCGTTCTTGTAACCTGTGCTTCTAAGAAGTCGCTTGTTGACACCACTGCGACCCGGACGAAGCGTTTCGCTTCCTCTTTTATACCGCGTACATCGAGGGACTGGAACAATTTTCCGGCGACGGTCTTTCCGTCACATTACAATTTGAGTTTCTTCAAGGCTAGAGTGAATAGGCTCTTAATAAACTAGCGCGCTTTACCATCAATGATCGCATCACTGCTTACCATCAGGCGGGATTGCGGTCAAGCGCTAGTTTATAACGTTAAAAAAAAGAAAAAAAAAACGTAGTTCAACAATACGGGACCGTCATGCAGTTAATCACGGAATTCAACTCGTGATTGAAAAGTGGAATCGTCAATTTGTTTCGTTGCATCATTAAGAGTTTCTTGCCCTGTTCTTCTGCATACGGAGATGACGATTACGATACTCTATGTTTTGGAATGGGCAACAAGCTTCAACTGAGTGACTATTTAATTTTGACATTTCCAAAAATGCCTATAAATAGTTTTTTAGTAACAATTCCATAGTTACTGCTATTGTGCCTCTCCTTTCACTCATAAGTTGTTGCTATGGTCCACCGTTAGATACTTTAGATCTTTTCGAGAAAGTTACCATACAAGTCCTTGTGTTGCTAGCGTAATATTATTATAAATCTTGTTGACCTGAAACCTCCCCCCTTCCACTGCGTCTTCGGTGACAGCGCGGAGATCTATTTTACTCTATGTTATGGGACACAGAGCGTAAGATAGAAGGTTGATTTGACAAAGCTATACTTCCACACCCTGCTGCCTTTCCGCCGTTACAAGTGATGTCAACAGAATTGAATTATTCAAACAGTACCTTATGATATTTTTCAACAATTCCGGTTCGTTAGCGGTTGACTTTTATAGCACATAAATTCATACAAATACTGTTTCATTTTTGAATTTGAACATAATGAAGTAAAATATTACCATTATGTATATCGGCAATAAATCAAGTCCAGAACCTGTAGCCAATGTAACATCGCTTCGTAGCGAAGCGTAATCGAATACCAAACCAACCAATAACGAATACGATTGACTACGCGACGCGATAAATCACGTGGTCAATCGTTCCCGCCATTGGTTGGTTTGGTATTCGATTTCGCTTCGCTAGGAAGCGATGTTACATTGGCTACAGGTCCTGCTGTTGTAACGATTCCCCGGATTCATCGAGTTTGTCTATCGGCTGGATTCTTCCTGCCCTTATTTCTATGGTCAGCACAATTCACTTCCATTTGATGACGTAACCATACTTTCATAAAACATTCTATGCCGTGTCATGAGCCTTTGTTCCAAGTTACTTTGGGATCGACGCAACTTTTGCTTCGTCCATTCCTCCAGTCAACCGTCTCTCTATCTTTGAAATAATATCATTTCTCACAAATTTCATAAATATTTTCTTTGACTTTCCTCTTCCTCTTCATCCATCAACATTTGCATGTCGTGTGTCAATGTCTGTCAATTTAGCCACCTCCAAATCCATTCATCTGGTTATTCCAAAGTTTCTTACAAATTTGCAAATTAATTTTGAAAGGCATTGTGCTTGACTTCTTTTCTAAAAAGTGACCTTATCAGCTAAATTCTTTTACTTTACGTCTTGAATCCTGAGAGCAATGCTGGTACAGAAGGAACCGCACCAACTCTGTACGTTGTGGGTTCAAACACTCCAAAACTAATGAGATAGGTTCATCATCACCATCAACCTTTTTTATCGTCCCACTGCGGCACAGGTCTCCTCTTATACAGAGAAGGATTGAGCGTAATTACCACTAATTTCAGTTAGCGATTTCAGACTTCAGGTTTCCTCAAGATGTTTTCCTTCACCTTTTTAATCAGTCATTGTTGTCCAAGATATACTTAGAAAGTACAGACAAAAGCACATCAAGCTACTATAATCTGTCAGATTTCTTTATTAGATTTTCAACTTAATCTTTAAGGCATTAAGGCTCAAGTTTGATTGTGTTGGAGGTTGGTTCTTGTAGAACTCTACAGGCCGTTAGATGTATTAATCTGTCACATAGTGACTATATTTGTCATAATATTCAAATATGACAATAATTCGTATTAAATGAATTAAAAGTCTGAGACGAACAGATGTGTTTCGTCGCCCAGGCAAATGAAGAAACACGGGTGGGTTTAGTCAGTAAAAGTCTGCACGCCCTGCCGCTCCGCCCAGAGCAGGAGAAGTCATTTGATGATTTCCCATCCCAACAAAAACAGGGCCTGTATCCCAGCACCGTTGTAGGCTTGTATTGGACCGGCCTTTCATTAATCCGACGTGGAACAACTTTCCCAATCGATTTGACTTCATCTTAACTCATCCGTCTCCATGAAAGTTTTTGACAGATTTACAAAGAGCCGACCTCGCTCGAACGCCAACCCCGAATGCTAACCATCTCACCTTGACCTCTCTTGTACAAATGTCAGTCAAGGCTAGTTTGGAAGGCTCGATGAAAATAATCTTTTTTATTGTTTGGAGTTAGATTCGTAGATATAATTACTTCGCTAACCTCAAGTCGTTGGTTTGTATTTATTGTATTACTTGAATTATGAAATGATATTACATCTTAGCAAGGCCTTACGCTTAGTGGTTAAGGCCTTGCCTCTCATTTACGAAGTTCTGGTTTCAAATTCGTGTAGTACCAATGTTAATTTTATCAATTCATATGAACTTTCTCCGAATTGTTATAACACGAAATCTAACTTTAATTCTAGACCTTAACCTTTGAGTCAGTTTTTTTTTATATTTCGTACTTATTGCGAAGTTCTTGATACTAAAGTGTCAACTTAGTACCAAACTAATCTCATTTTATATGAAGAATTGCATTTCTGTAACTGTTAGATTCATAATTAAATAACTATTTAGGTGGTTTAAATCTTGTCTAAACAAATTCGGTTTCGTTTACTTAATTCACCTGAGCTAATTCACCTAGGTGAACTAAACACGCTTTTAGTAAACTTTAAACACCTGGGTGCATTAAAATTACTTTAAAAAAACTTTATTCATCTGGGTGCATTAAAATTACTCCTTCGTTTACTTTATCCACCTGATTATTTATATGCATGAATATGAATATTTGCACTGGTCTGGTCGTGCCTCGAAAAGCACATTAAGCCGTTGGTCCCGGTTGCCATACGAACATCTAATGGCAGTGGTTACAGGTTGTTAGAGCCCTCAAAAGTCCAACAATTAGTCTAACTGCAATGCTTAGATATCGCCTTCGGGTTGTGGAGGTCAGACGGCAATCGCTTCACGGAAAATATCGAAGTTTAGCCAAAATCAGCAGTTAGACTAGTAAAGCGGACACCAGGCTTTAAGGTCGAAAGAAATAGCTTCTGATGCGACTGGGATTAACGCTGAGATGATGATGATGATTACATTGGAATAGTTTGTTGTTTGTCTGGTAGATGTATCCTAATCAAATGACTACACGGGTGGGTCAGAAATAAATAATTTTTATTACTGAAACCGGTGAAATATAGTTTGAGAAAATATGTACTCGTAGTGAGTTTGAAATCGCCAACCCGTTTTGAGCAGTGCCCATGCCTTCTCTGTATGAGAAAAGGGCCTTTGCTCAGCAGCGGAACATTAAAAGGTTCGTGGTGTATGACATTATATGACTTCGGTGACTTAGCTACAAAAAAATTACATATAAACACTAAAATGTTGTCACCCGTTTTTGTAAAACCCCAAATCGAATTTTTGGGCGGCAAATCTGCTGATAAATTCCACGTCTGTAGTGGTGATGTTGATCACGCCCAAGATAATCCGTGTTTACAACATTCAGGCCAATGACTCTGAAATAACAAACAAAATTATCTTTGTCTTTAATTTTGACAGTTTGTGACATTTCTTCTTCTTCTTCAGCCTATAGATGTCCACTGCCGGACAAAGGCCTCCCTTTGGCTTTCCACGCTGACCGGTCTTGTGCTGCCCGCATCCATCGGCTTCCCGCGACCTTCACCAGGTCATCGGTCCACCTTGTTGGGGGCCTCCCTACCCTGCGTCTTCCAGTACGTGGCCGCCACTCCATCGTGACATTTATGGGGGGCTAATTGGCTTCCCATCATAGATGGCAGACATGATCATAGATTAGCAATTTACAAATCAAGATTAATGGCTCTTTGGCTCAGAAAGTACGTTAACTGTTGGTCCCGGCTGCTTTCGTGAAGCTTTGAAAGTGGTGCGAACGAGGTGATGCAATGTTTAACCCAACAACACGACCAACGATGCTGCACCAGAGGGAGATTGATCTGGAGACCCTCCACGATCAAACTCCCGACACAACAACATTTGGCGTATCGTACCCATCACACATCGCAACTCAACTGCTCAGACCCGTCCTTTTTACGGCTTCACCAGACATCATGGCCAGGGGGATATTAATCACATATTACCCAGTAACTGGGTCTTGGAGGTCAGATACGCAGTCGCTCTATGTGAAATACTGGTATTCAGCTGATTTCCATTAGATTGGAGGTAGATTCCAACGTAGTTGGGAACATTGTTAATCTAATTCAAGTTTTCTGAAGGACCACGCAGTCGAGTGTATATCTTGAGTTAAATCGTTCTTCTCCAACGCATGCAAATCCACTGACGTTTTATCTAATGACAGCAAGTCATCTCTATGCTTCTAGAGGCTGGGTTTCAGTTCTTAAATCGTGTCTCTGAGAGGAACAGTGCTTCCGTATTATTTCGTTAAAATTAATGAATTAATTACCTAACCTGGCAGATGATTGTATCGAAAATTCATTCAATAATAGAAAGCTACGCTCTTGCCGATTGCCATCAGATATGTTTCAATTCTAATTACCCTTATTGAAGACATCGAAGTATAAGGGGAATACGCAATGAAATGGACGCGTTGTGAAACGGACACTGACTGAGGTCTTAGAATTTTTGCAGGAAAATATTCAAGTAATGGCTGCCGCGAGCCGTCATTATTGTGGGTTTGTCTATGTTCATCAGTGTAGCCAATAACCAAATGACATGAATTTTTTCCTGCAAAAATTCTAAGACATCAGGCAATGTCCGTTTCATTGCGTATCCCTCTAATATCCTCACGACCCGTACCGATGCAGCCCGTATAGAATGAAGTACCGTAATGAAAATAGTGACAGATTGAAAGCCCACCCATGGCGAACCAGTTTCCCATACGGGATATAACAGCTGATCGACTGGTTTTTGTTTTAATCCCAGTTAAGGATAAACAGCCGTTGTTTTTGTCTTGTTTAACCTAAGTAAAGCCAATTCATACAAATTGATGTTATTTTGTGAAGACAGTAACTAATCTGCCGTCGCGAAGTTATTTGCTAAAATGTCATAAATATAAGTTAATTGAAAAATAACCTTTACTTCAATAGAATAAAGCTGAAAAGCTCAGTTTGTCAACACTAAAGCTATGGTAATCCAGTAATAACGGCGCGACTTACGAGGTCGGTTTGAACCCAAGCAGATGCTTTTCTTTGAGTAAATTATTTGTTCACCACTGCTCTCGAAATGGTCTAGGAAAAATACTGCCAAGACCTGTATACAATATGTAAAGAACCCCCGTCCGGTCCGTGAAGGTATTGTTAGGTATCGTTAACTGAGTCTAATAATGACTGCAATGCTGGTCTAAACTTAAAAAAATATTATTTCGAAAAAGCGAGGTAACTAATGTATGTGCGGTAGGCAACACGTTAGGCATACATGCGCGGGTGAAGGGAGGCAGGGTAGGGGCACATGGTCGCATGGCTATGCGCACCGTCACAAATAGTGTTGTCACTTTTTTCAAAAATACCAAATTTTGAATTAATTTGCGGAAAAAAAAGATTATTTCAAAATTCATTAGTATTGTCACTATGATGATTATGTAAAATTTCATATTTTATTTGGTCATGTGTATAGTTACCTTTATTATCCTTTATTATCCTTTTGGGTCGGACGGGATTTTCTTTACATATTGTAGAGTTATGAGAAACAGGGAAAAAAGCGAAGTTCTTCCGACCAGACGAGTATTGTGTATTACAGGCACTTGCCCAATGTTTGATGTCGGGAAGTTGTATGTATACTAGTTGCACAGTTAACTCTACTTGTGAGATGCAGGATTTGCATGACGTCAGTAAGACGCGTTTTTCGCATGTGGCGTAGTAGATACCGCTACACGGGTTTGTTCTAGAACCAGAAATTCGAAGACATGTGGCATATATCAACCTACACTTACTTTTCTCACCAAGAAGAAAAAAGAGCCTATTTTCCCAGTGAGTTTTCCCATGAGTTTTCATGAGACTCGATCATACGCATCGACCCCGTTTGGCGCTCTCATTGGTTGAGAGTTCTTACAACCTTGAAGCGGGCCAATCGATGAGTCAAACGCGGTCGATATCGACGATCGAGTTGTCGTAATGAAAAGTCATGGTAGCCACACAGAAGTAGGTACATTATCGGCTGATTATGCATACGACACTTGCCGATAGTGGTCTGTACTCAACTCAGTTAAAAGAGTGTCCATGGAGGTTCTTGTCCGTTCTTCTCCATAGGTACCGAGTCTTTGGAATGGGCGACTAGCTTCATCTTACTGACTGACCGACCTTCTGACAATTCAAAAGTGCCTGTAACTGGTTTTTTTTTTAAATAATTATAAACTATTGCTTGATCGCTATCCCGCCTGATGATGATAAGCAGTGATGCAATCGTTGATGGTAAAGCTTGCTAATTTAATGAGCCCATTCACTCAACTGAGTGAATAGGAAGGAAGACGGCAGTTGAGCGAGATGATGCAATGTTTAACCCGGAGGGAGATTGATCTGGAGACCCTCCACGACCAAACTCCCGACACAACAACATTTGGCGCATCGTACCCGGCACACATCGCAACACAACTGCTCAGACCCGTCCTACGTACGGCTTCACCAGACATCATACCGGAACACAACGAATCGCTTGGCGGCAAGACTTTGTCTGGTGGGTGGTAATTTCTGCCGGCAGCCGATGTTATGGCCTACCACCGAGTAAAAGGTTTATTTGAAATAAATGCTTTAATTTTGATTTTCTACGAATCAAGATTTTCGCACAATCTGATTAATACAACGTAGTTGTGTTTATTATTATACCATATCAGTAACCTACGTCATACAACGTATACATCGAATTCCCTGTGTCATTGTGGTATTTAGGTATTGTGACGTGTCGGATTCTCGAAAGCATATCTGTAGGTCGTATAAATATATATGATGACAATTGAACTGTTTGATAATAATAATCTTCCCCGCTGGTATGTATTCATGTATGAGACATTTGGGTTGCACTATTATAATATGTGTAATATGTAATTATGTTTTGCCCATTGTGTCATCCTTTCTAAAGTCTTCAAGTTTCATCATCATCATTTCAGCCGAAAGACGTCCACTGCTGGACATAGGCCTTCCCCAAGATTCTCCACGATGATCGGTCCTGCGCTTCCCGCATCCAGCGGTTTCCCGCGACCTTCACCAGGTCGTCGGTCCACCTTGTCGGGGGCCTACCCACGCTGCGTCTTCCGCTGCGTGGTCGCCACTCGAGAACCCGTCGGCCCCATCGGGCATCGGTCCTACGGGCAATGTGCCCAGCCCACTGCCACTTTAGTGTTGCAATTCTTCGGGCTATGTCGGTTACTCTCGTTTTCTGCGGATCTCCTCATTCCTAATTCGATCGCGCAATGAAACCCAAAGCATAGCCCTCTCCATTGCCCTTTAAGTGACTTTGAGTCTTCTTATAAGGCCCATTGTTAGCATCTTCAAGTTTATGTTCTGTAATGTATATGGTGTACATAATATAGACTTATAGTATTTTATTCTATGTTTTGTCAGTATTCCGATTCCAGTTTATCCAATTCTATCTCATCATATACAGAGTCTCTTAATATATCGGCACATCTACGTTTTTCATAATCATCTTAACAGAAACAAGGATCAAAGATTTTATAAACAGTTGAAATTAATTTATGAAAATTATGTTTTTAACAGATTCATGTCTATACTAGTAACCAAACGCAGTGTTAAACGGGTTCGAGGTACTAGTATAGACGATAATAAATATTAAGGATATGTAAAAAACTCAGTTTCACATTTTTTCTCGGTGGTACCTATGCCATAACGTCGGTCGCCGGCGCAAATTCCCACCCAGCAGACGGAGTCTTGCCGCCAAGCGATTCGTCGTGTACCGACATGATGTCTGGTGAAGCCGTACGAAAGACGGGTCTGAGCAGTTGTGTTGCTATGAGTGCCAGGTACGATAAGCCAAATGCTGTTGTGTCGGGAGATTCGTCGTGGAGGGTCTCCAGATCAATCTCCCTCTGGCATAGCATCGTTGGTAGTGTTGTTTGGTTTAACATTGCATCACCTCGCTCAACTGCCGTCTGCCTTCCTATTCACTTAGTTTTTTTGGGTGAATAGGCTCTTAATAAACTAGCGCGCTATCAACAATTGCATCACTGCTTACCAGCAGGCTGGATTGCAGCCAAGCACTAGTTCACAGTCCAAAAGAAATTTGTTAGTCACACCCATAAGTCCAACTATTTTTTTTTCGTTTAAATTGTCAACTTAGATAAGTACTTTGGGAAAATAACGTGCATTTTTGCAATAAAATAACGAGTTTTTCCCCATACGTCCACAGCAAATTGAAATCTTAACTCAAGTCTAACGAAGTTACAAGCTAATAAAGACGTATGGGGAACTCGACTCCCATAGTAGGGTGGACTGATTTTTTAATGCTAGCTAAATGTAGCTAGCAGTAAAAAATAAAGCCAAATAGCTGGGATTTTTATTTGTACGTTCTTACCCCAACGCACTTTACAGGGTGGCCCGATTAAACAGCCGACAACCTCATACATATATTTACCTGCGGGACCCATTAAGAGTTCAACTATCACTAATGGGACACGATTACCCACTAAGCTTTACCTAAAAGACGTGACTTTCATTTAAAAACGCAGTTGCACACGATTCTATTCTTTATTAACACACTTTGTTAGTCCCATAACCAATCTTCCTATGCCGCAGACCGACAACCGTTGGGGTAAACGAGTTCTCGAGTGGAGACCGTCTCGGTAAACGTAGCGTAGGACGCCCTTGGGCGAGATGGGGCGACGTCATCAAAAAGGTGGCTGGTAGTGGCTGGCGGAGAACTGCTCAGGATCGAGCTTGTTGGCGTGCCATGTAGGAGGCCTATGTCCAGCAGTGGACGAGTAGGGGCTGATGATGATGATGATGCGGTTGCAACACTTAAGTGGCAGTGGACCGGGCACATTGCCCGTAGGACCGATGCCCGATGGGGCCGACGGGTTCTCTAGTGGCGACCACGCACCTGACGACCCAGCGTGGGTAGGCCCCCGATAAGGTGGACCGACGACTTGGTGAAAGCCGTGGGAAACCGCCGGATGCTGAAGGTGCAGGACTGTTCGTCGTGTAGATCCGGGGAGGCCTATGTCCAGCAGTGGGCGTCTTTCGGCTGAATTGATGATGATGATGAGTGCTTGACTCCTGCAGAAAAAAAAAACTATGTAGGTTTAGACTCAACATCTAACGCTGTTTATCGCGTCGGTCATGCCAGTTAATGTCACATATCCGTCGATTCGCACTGAACCGTCACCGCACGTCATCTCGCGATGTAAGTGCAGACGACAGCACACGAAGCTTTATCTCTAAAGCATTAAGGCTCAAGGTTGATTGGGACAGTTTCGGGTAGCTTGACCTGCTGTCGTCGCTACATGTTGCAGATAGCAACAAGAAGTGCAACTTTGAACAAAGTAGCGTCGTCAATATCTTTGTTATTATTAGGAAGTATATGTATACTATATACTAAACGTCAAACATTCTTCTTCAGCCTATAGAGAACCACTGCTGGACAAAGGCCTCCCCCAAGTTTTTCCATTACATTTGGGGGGGTTGCCATAATCCCCACGCTTGGCAGACGGGTTTGGGATCGCAATAATTTGATATTCCACAGGAGAAGCGCTACTGGCCGCTTCGATGTGAGAGTCCCCTTAGTCGCCTCTTACGACACCCACGGAAGGTTATGGGTTGGTACTATTCTAAGTCCGGTACCAGAGGATGGGAACGTCAAACATTAGGTGGCTCTGAAATCCGCAGTAGTGCGTTCCTTAGCTCTGGCGTGTGTATTTGTTACCATGCAGCGGCCATGTTTCGAGCCGTCATAAAGTTTGCATTCGTCTAAATGGACTCAGCCCAATATATGTATGGCTACGTGTTTGGCGGCATAAGTACTATACACAGTTACAGGTTCAATATGTGTAGGTACAGTTCCTGTAACATACAGCTAACAGGCCACGTAGGATATATAGATGAGCAATCCAATTAGTTTTCAGCTGCAGAATTCCGTATCTTTAGTGGGACATGGTATTAACTGCCCGCATAGTTTGTGGAGCAGCACCACATTTAAATACATAGATAAAACAATAATAAAAAAAAACACATACGGGACCTAGTAATAGGGTCCTATCGGTACCACCTTTCGGGTACTGCGAACCCTGGAAGGATGCTGTAGTGCAATAGCCTGATAAAACTTCGAGATATCTGCTAAATGCATTGTCATTATTGATTTGCTACACTTTCTTATTTTGCGACTTGCCCGTCTCACGTATGTATGACGAAATAAATGTTATTTCTGCCATTCTGATTGATCAGCTTTCTCTTGGTCGTCTGCGCTAAAATGAACTCTATTGCCAAGAAAATAAGCACTTCGATTTATTTGAAATACACCTGGATCTTTGCCAATGTATGGCGTTTAGTTTTTTGTAAAGTCTTCATAATAGTTTTAGGACTGGTTTTCATATTTTTGTAAAAATCCATTAATATGAGAGAATTTTTTAATATTACATAGGACCTGACCGAAAAAGATACTCCATAGACAAATCAGACGTGACATTCTTACCCTGACAGTGCTCCAAAGCCTGGTGCACAGGCGAAGAGTAGCCAGTTGGTCGGTGTTCTATAGGATGCATTTAGCAGAGTGTGCGCTGGAGTTGCATGACATAATTCCCCCATCTCCGTTCCATCATTGGACAACCTGTTGCACGGCGATTATCCAACCGATCCGGACGAAGCTTTTTCAGTGTACATCGAAGGACTGTCACAATTTATCAGCGGCGGTGTTTCCGTCTGACTACATTTTAAGTGTCTTTAAGGCTAGAGTGAATAGGCTGTTAGGCCGCTGCCTCGAATCTTGCGGGCAGCGGGGCGGCGCACAGTGGGTACATATTGAAAAATAGTGGACATAGGCAACAAAGTTCTAATATCGATGCGATTTTTTTTTATATGACGCGTTATGATATTCCTGACAACTTTTACTTTTGTGAAATTTCTTCTAAAGTTGATAGTTTGTCTGAAAAAAAATTAGATTTTTTTTGTATGGAGCGAATCACGTCTATTTTTTTTCTTCAATTGTACTAATATGTTGGGTGTATGGCGCGAGTATATGATAGCTAGGACCATTCTCTATCTACAAAAATAATCAGCGCCGGACACTTGCGGCCGCGCGAGTAATCAATTAGTTAAAAAAAAATGTATGAAAGTTTTGGCATCAAAACTGACGTGTTAAACGGCAGTTTTCGTCAGACGCTGACTTATTTGAGGCTTCCGTCGACTGGGACCGCAATTAACTCGGACCGCGGTCCCAGTCGCCGGATTCATAAAAATTAAATAATTTTCTTCCGGCGACTGGGACCACTCATAAATGATAACTGGAATCAAATAATGTACAGTCAAACGACAAAGTAATAATTGAGTAAAAATCTTTTTTTCACCGACTCCAAAAAAAGGAGGAGGTTCTCTTTTTTTTATAAGATATAAACTAGCCCTTGACAGCAATCCCGCCTGATGGTGAGCAGTGATGCGATCATTGATGGTAAAGCGCGCTAGTTTATTAAGAGCCTATTCACTCTAGCCTTGAAGACACTCAAATTGTAATGTGACGGAAACAACGTCGCTGGCAAATTGTTCCAGTCCCTCGATTCTCAATTCTTCGTAATCTTTTTTTTACATATGTTCACCGATCAGTCTAAGACCGATGTGCAGAATTTTCTTTTTTTCGAAAGTGTATACTTTCCAGGTGGTCCCATAGTCACCAGGTCAGGATCTGATGATGGAAGACCAGGGAAATCAAGGGGAGCTTTCAATAATCGCAGAGGCGACTAGTACATTCTGTACCATTGATTATGAAATTAAAGGATTTAAGTTATTTGTATAAAAGATGACGCGGTAATAAGCGGTTTACGATTTACGGGGTATTAAAAAAAATATACTTACTAGATCACTTTCAAAACAATTTTCGTTGGTAGTTTTTATAGTAATGTACATCATATTATGCTTTTTTAGATTTTTCATTTTCTTATTTTAAAAGTTAGAGGGGCACCTTTTTTCACTTTGGAAGCGTCTGTCACGCAAACTATTCGGCTTAAAAATTTTTTTTTAAAAAAAGTCGATATCATTTTTGAAGACCTATCCATAGATACTCCACACGTATGTGTTTGACGAAAAAAAAAAATAATAATCTAGTCCTCACTATTTATTATTATTTTTGCATCAACATCTTAAAGCGGTTCACAGAATACATCTACCTACTAAGTTACAACAGTACCTATAGCTCTTATAAGTCGGAAAAAATGGCTGTGACATACGGACGGACAGACAGACACGACGAATCTATAAGGGTTCCGTTTTTTGCCATTTGGCTACGGAACCCTAAAAATGGCCGTTATGGCTTCACACAAAATCAGTATTAACTGTGTTAAAATTTAAAAATAATGTTATAATTTTATAACACCCTTCTTTTTTTTTCTAAAGTGTCCGGTCAAATATAGCCCTAAAGCAATAGTATTCGTCGATACTCGATACGAACTACGTAAATATTTTGTACGAATAATTTTACGAGTTAGAAAGAAATAGTAATATACTATCATACAATGCTATTGCCTTTGTGTGTGTTTACCTGCATGTGTGAATTATATAAAAACGGGCTAGGTCAATTTATAAGCGCATAGGATAAAATCATGAACATCATCTAGAACGAGTCAATGATATTCATATCAATAATTTAGATGTTTATTCGTTTGACTGTACCGATTTCGGCTTGTATAGTAGACTTTTTTTAAGTTACCTATGAGTGGTCCCAGTCGCCGGAAGAAAATTATTTAATTTTTATGAATCCGGCGACTGGGACCACGGTCCGAGTTAATTGCGGTCCCAGTCGACGGAAGCCTCCTTATTTGGCAGGACTAAACTAATATTTATTTTCTGTCCTTTTCTTAATGAAACAGAAAGAAAAGAAAGAAAGCACTGAACTTAAATTTAGTTAGGTTTGTGAAGAAAGGAAGCAGCGCCTAAGTTAGCTTGTCTGTTTAACTAAATATCATTAGTCCTATTGATATTATCGTACCTATACTTTGGGTAGTGATGTAATTACTCGTGTTACCAAAATCAAAGTTAGGAGTAACTTTCGACCGCTGTTTGACTTTTGGGGACCACGTTTCTACTCTTGCAAGGGAGTCTTTCAGGCGCTTGGGATTTGTTTTGCGAAATGTGCATGACTTTCGTAAACCTAATGTCGTTAAGTTGTTTTACACTTCTCTTGTTCGAAGCAAACTCGAATCTAGTGCCTGTATCTGGCACCCCTATAACGCAACCCAAACACTAATGCTGGAAAAGGTACAGAAAATCTTCCTTAGATACCTCTTCCAGAGGTTATACCCACCAACTATCTCTTAGGGATGTTGGGATTTAACTCTTTGGAAGTGAGAAGAGGCTTTGACCAGCTTACCGTAGCTTGTAAGACATTACGGGGACGTATAGACTGCCCAGAACTCCATGGTCTTTTCTGCCGACTATTTGTGCCTGACAAATATGTCGGCCATCGTCAAAGCCGCAGGCACAATCTTTTTGCCCAACTCCCCGCATAAACGGTAGCCAGAGCTGAATCCCCGGTCTGTCGTACCCTAAAAGTGCTGAATGCCCTTCTGATGGCCAACCTTGAATGTGATGTGTTTACGGATGAATGGAAGAAGCTTATACGTGTATTTTCAGTTTGGTCTTCTGTGAAAGAAAGTATGCGAGAGAGTTCACTATTCCATGTTAGTTTTAGTGGTAGTTTTTAAGTTAATTAATGTATTTGTTCGCCTCTATGTTAGTTAATGTAATTGGTTTTGTACCGTTTTAGCTAGCAATAAATTAAAAAAAAAAATTTTAAAAAAATCGTAATTCAATAGGTTTAGATCAGCTTCAGGATGTTTAATAATATTACATACTAGCGTTATTGAGGTGAATATGAGCCAATCCACACGGCGCGTTTCGTCTGGGATGCCTGGTTTTTATAAATCCTGCACATTGATATTGCGATGGAACCTTGTCACAATAACAGCTGCGTGACGTCATCCGTCGGACAAAAGGACAGCTAGCAAAAATTTTTTAATACAAAGTTAATAAGCTAGGGTAATGGGTTTCTTTGTATTTTATAATTTTATTATACATATACTCTCTATACCTACTCATCCATATTCTGACAAATAAACTTTCATTACATTATCGAATTTCAATTGAACAAGTATCTTTTTATTACTATCTATAAGATTTTTTTTCTAATTAGTTAATTTCTAATTAATTTCTTACTCATTTCTACGGGTCACAAGTAACAAAACTCAAGAAAAACAATAAAACAGCATAACAAAAACAAAAAGCTGTATCAAGTATTCGATGCACGTAAGCACGTAAGCGCGGGATGATCTTGCGAACGGTACTTACTGACGGTGCGAGTTCGACTACTTCACCAAGATGGCCGCCAATCGCAATATCAACTTGCGGGGCTTATACATACTAATAGACATGTGTACCTACCACATGGTGCCCTGCGCCGGCGCAATGCGCACACGACGAGACTGCAGCCCCCCGAGACTCGAGATGAAGCGGGCGAGGGTGTACTCATATCGACGCCGGAAGTCGGAACGGTAGCGCTCAGTTGCTTATGCGACGATATGGAGGACAGACGTATGATCCAATACCGGCTTGTAGCCGTCTGTAGGAGCAATGATGGTAAAGCGCGCTAGTTTATTAAGAGCCTATTCACTCAAAAAACTGAGTGAATAGGAAGGAAGACGGCAGTTGAGCGAGGTGATGCAATGTTAAACCAAACAACACTTGCTTCGCCAGTGGGAGATTGATCTGGAGACCCTCCACGATCAAACTCCCGACACAACATTTGGCGCATCGTACCCGGCACACATCGCAACGCAACTGCTCAGACCCGACTTCCATACGGATTCACCAGACATTACACGACGAAGCGCTTGGCGGCTAGACTTTGTCTGGTGGGTGGTAACTTCCGCAGAGAGCCAATGTTTTATCGGATCTATACTTTCTATACATTTATGCAATATTAAAAAAAAAAAAAAACGTTTGCCGCATCTGTGGGTCGCCGCTGCGATGATGGAACATTATGATTGCATAGTAGAAACTTTGTGATGGCGCAGCCGCTGTGTAGCCAGCTATGCGTAAAACACATTTTATTAAAAGTCAAGAAAATTTGAATTTCGTTGATGTCAGATAGTGGCTTAAATGCATCTTGTAGGCCATACAAATTTTTATTCCGCGCGGGAATCGAACCCGCGACACACATCGCAGCAGGCGATCACTCAGTCACCCCACCAACCGTGTCGTCAAAGTCTATGCATGTGAATATAACAGCTTTTGCTCAATGATACAAACAAAAAGTCGAAATGTTTCGTGGGACATCCGTTTGGGACAAATATCCTTTGTTGTATATTATATATTAAATAATAAATAAAATTATTTGTGAGTAGGGAAATAAACGTACAAAGAGTCGTTACTGATTTTCAGATCGCAACACAAAAGAAATTACACAAATCCAATCTAGTATACCGTTATTTTAACTATAATGTTGTATCAATAACTTTATAATTATGGGATCAATATGTATATTGTTGCAGATATGGGGCGACCTACAGGAGGGTATCGAGCAGGTTTACAAGAGGCAGCATATGGAAAAGAAAAGATATATGGACTTGTATACGTATCCTTTTCAAAACTACAGTATACTGCGAAAATCTGGCGCACAAATAAGGGTCACGCTCCATAACGGCTCACGGCTTATGCCGGGGCTACATTAGCGGGCGAAGATTCGTGTCGCATTGGAACGCAAAATATCCGTTGTCGGACATACACGATGTTCTTGTCTACATTGGCGGGCGAAGATTCAGAAAATGGCCTACGACGAATATCCATTGTTTAGTTGTGCGGCCGAGACGATGGCGGAAGCAGTGGCTTTGCATTATATGTCAATAATTTATTATTTATTACATGTTTACAAAACAATGAAAAAAATATGCAAAAAGAACGTCAGTCCCAGTTAAGTCTGGACGACACTGAAGTGACGTAGGTGCGGCCACTCCAGTGAATATTGTCGCGACAAGTCCTTTGAAGAGCGCCATTTTACCGACGTTGCGACGATGTACCCGGCCACATACATCGCTGTAGCCCGAATATTCGCCGTAGCCCGCTAATGTAGCCCCGGCATAAGAGTGTACTAAGCTTTGCTTTGAATGAAAGTGTAGGTGGGATTCATCCCATTGTTGCGGCCCACAGCTTAAGTACGAATGCGTGGCAGGCAAACAAATCAACTACGCAGCAATGGCAAGGACTGCGTGCACTTAAGACGCATTTTCGTACGTAACCCTATTCTTATGAGCAAGCGCAAACAATCCTGACTTTCCAAATACTAAGGAAACGGACATTATTATGTTGAAGATCTGGGCTAGATCATTCTTTGGAATCCAAAGAGGTCTTTACGAATGCAATTTCATCTGTATTTGAAGCAGAATAAAATATTCAGTGCACTCAATTCGTACGACCGCATACGTACGGACGACAGCAGGTCAAGCTACCCCAAACTGTCAGATATTCCTAATCAACCTTGAGCCTTAATGATTTAGAGATAAAGTTGAAAATCTAATAAGGAAATCTGACAGATTGTAGTAGCTTGATGTGCTGTGGTCTGTACATTTAATTTCTTTTATGTCCCCTTAATTTAACATCATTCATCATTTCTGCCGAAATACATCCACTGCTGGTCATAGGGCTTCCCCAAGCACTGCCACTTCGATCGGTTTTGGGCCTTTCGCATCCAGCGGTTGCCTGCGTAATTCACAAGGTCACCGGTCCAATCTTGTGGGAAGCCTTTCAAACTGTTTTCCGGTACGCAGTCGCCATTACTGAATCTTTCGACCCATTTTTTTTCCTCCCTCTCTGGATAGGAAATCATCAAATGACCTCTCCCGCTCTGGGCGGAACGGAAGGGCGTGTCATGCCTAAAACCCACCCGTGTTTCTTCACTTGCCTGTTGCCAGGGCCGCGGTTTCTTTTTTAAACAACCCTGACCCAGGAGGCATCGGTCTTCGTGGACCCCGTCACGACGTGCTGACATCTCTTAACAAAAAAAAAAATCTTTCGACCCCTTGCGCCCGTTTGTTATGCGAGCAATGTTCCTATTGCCACTCAAGTTTTTCAATTATTGAGACAATGGCGCCGATTCTATTGTTCACAAACTAAACTAATTTTAAGTTAAATGCATCTTTTTCTTTCCATTTCTATAAGAAAAGGACAAAAGATAAAATGTCAGTTTAGACCTGTCAAATTAGTACGCTCCTGACGTAAACTGGCATATTTTTAGTCGCCATGTTTATAATCGCGTCTAAACTGTCTATGGAGTATCTTAATTTGACAGGATTAAACTAAAATGTTATCTTCTATTTAGTTTAGTTTGGGAACAACAGTCATGGGGCCATTGTCATAAACTTTAATTTTTTAAACTGTCTTCATTTCTTATTCGATCACGTACTCCAAGCATAGCTTTGTTCATTGCCTTTTGGGTGACTTTACGCCTTCTAATGAGGCCCATTGTGAGCTACCTCTTGATTTGTTCGCGGCATTTCGGGTGTCCTTGCCTTTTTGTTCACTCCTTTTTCATTTACCTACAATATTATATACAGTAGCAATATTATTGTGCAAATTTTCGTCTGCAGTCAATTTGCATTACGAAAAGTTTTATAACAAGTTGAATTGTTGCAAATTCTGCCACTTGATGATGTAAAAATCAGCGGCTTGTGCAATCAAACATGGTATACTCCGCTACTGACGAGGGAGGGACTAGCTGTGGAGTATTTATCTGGGTGAACAATGTTGAATATATTGTTTTAATTGAAAGTATTTGACTAAAAAGTTAAGGTCTAAAGGCGATTTTATATGCCCACAACGTTAAAAGAACCAAAGTCACCAACATAGCTTTTCGAGACGCTAAAATTGAGTGGCAGAGGGCGGGACATTGCTCGTAGAACGGATGGCCGATGGGGCAGTAAGGTTCTGGAGTGGCGGCCACGTACCGAAAGACGTAGCGTAGGGTGGCCTCCAACAAGGTGGACCGCTGACCTGGTGGAAGGTAGCGGGGAGCGAATGGATGCGGGCAGCACAAGACCGGTCATTGTAGAAAGCTTTGGGGTAGGCCTTTGTCCAGCAGGGGACCTCTATAGGCTGAAGAGGAACAAGATGTATGATATTCGTGTACAATATTATCATATCTTCAATATTATACAGTATGTTAAATTACAGAGGGCGTTCCCTTAAACTCGTTAATATATATCATTAATAGATTAAAATAAAAATATCAGCATAGAAAAATAAGCATAAGAAAATCCCAATAAAAAAAATTCTAATTGGAAATAAATTTGAAACCTCCTGTTTTAAATCAAAATAGTAGTCATCATGTATAAATAAATTGCGACGTTGCCGTCTTTCATGTTCGCGTGTACAGTGTGTTTCTTTTACATGTCAATTTAAAAATTTTAATATTTTCTTATTGGAAAAAATTTTAAAACATTTTGTTTTCGAATGGAAATATTTTTTTTAGCATGTATGTATGCTATACTATTTCGGGTTAACGGGAACGCCCTCTGTTAGTTAACATACTGTATATCTTCCCTATTTATTTAGGATCGACATAACGTGGGTTTTCCCCCCTTACTTCCCTTTTAGTTTCTTGGTAGTCATTCCCTTTATAGCCATATTTTTTACTCCATCCATCGTTTATTAGGTGTCCCCTTGGTGCCCCGGGTTTTTGAAGAAGCACGGATGGTTTTTAGTGAGTAAAAGTCTAACACGCCCGCCCTGACTGGCTTCCCATTGGTTCAACATAACCACGGTAAAGATCTCGCGGTCTGTAAATCTGTAAACTATGCAAAGTGTAATAAACACATGTTCTAAGTTACTTCCATAAGGAAACACTACTTCCGCGTGTGATCTGACTGTAGTTAAGACATTAGACGCCACGCCAAATTGAGCAGTATCTTCCGCTATTCAGAATGATTTTTATTCCATTGTTACTTTTGAATATTAATCCTGCTTAAAGTAACACTACACATATGAAACTTTGTATGGATCGTTAAGTCTTCTAGCTCCGTGTTTGAAGAAAATCAGGGCAGTTCTATTTAAAGCCGTTTAGTGGTACGACGCGTTTGTTTACAAAGCCAATGACGTATGTAGGTAATTATCGATCGGTCCTTATCGGGCATTCATGCTTCTCTATCATGTTCAATAAGGTAATGAAAATGTAGGATTTTCATTACATTCAGCTACAGTTCTTTTATGATTTTCTCTGCGAATTATTAGGTACGCATCCCCGGCCATAGGTGAAGGTGAAAAACCGCAGTGGTTTTAATCTGTAAGGCCGCTGCCTCGATTCTTGCGGGCAGCGGGGCGGCGGCGGCGAGTGAGCGGCAGGATCTTATGCGTAAAATCAAACGGACCGGCCCCCTAATCGGCGAACACATTTTTGTCAAATGATTGCGACTAGTTGGCACCAGTTGGGATCGTTCGGACCGCCCATTGGTTCGTTAGGTCCAAACGATCCCAATTAGTCGCAATCATTTGACAAAAATGTGTTCGCCGATTAGGGGGCGGGTCTCGAAAACAGCGGGGCGGTGGCGAGCAGCGAGCGGTGTACTTCTCGCGCTCGAATCTTGCGGGCAGCGGGCGGGCAGCGAGCGGTGATCGAGCGTTAGGAATAAATTTGAATCAAAAAGATGTTGCCGCCATCGTTCAGACATTTCTCGCGAATAAAAACAAATATCTCGACGACACAATCGTGAACACAACACTACGCGGCTATAGTGACGCGCGATCTACCCGCTAGTTTCGAGAACGGGTTTTCGATGCTCGCTCAGCTCCCACGCCGCTGCCGCCGCGCCGCCCCGCTGCCCGCAAGATTCGAGGCAACGGCCTAAGAGTCCGGTATATCCCTCCGTCACCGTCCTCCCCTCCCCCCGATGGAGGTAGTAGGAAGTGTCCATGACGAGGGATTTTTACCGCGAAACCAAAAAATTAAAAAGGTACACACCACACGGCTACACTAATCGGCACCATAATTACGCAATATACTAGTACTACCAATTTAAATCATTTTGATGCGTATTGCTAATCCATTGCCCCCATACGTTCCAAAAATGTGTCTGCACAACAACGTAAATAACGCAATGAATGTTGCTGAACTATCAAAATGAATCTCATTGCTACTGATACTGTGTTACGTAATTACCCTACAGAACTACGCTAGTTATGGTTATGTATAGCTATAGCATCGCCTAGCTCCATAAAGAATAGAGGTAAACAAACCAACTTAGGGTTATCACAACTCATGTTTTACAAATCTCCTGTTATTTACACGATTATTGACTTTTACATGCTAGCTATTTATTAACAATTCCTATTGCAGCATATTTCAATAGAATCACTAAAATAACATGCATAATAACTTGGTATATCGAAAAACCAAGAAAAGAAAGATGGATGAAATCCAGGTATTTTGTGGAATTCAACCAATGAATAAAGTTGAGGCATTTGTGAATACGATTTTGCGTATTTTAATTACTTTCAAATCAACTTCATAACACATGCATTGTAATACTTTCAAGTATGGACTAAGTATAATACATATGTATCAAAAAATTTAACCTATTAGGAAATTAAGCTTACATGCGTGTCATTTTTCATTCAAATCGGTTAAGCGTTCTATGCAAATTATAAATATCCAAACAAATAAACTGTTTACATTAGTAAGAAGTAGAATTATTACTTTTATGAAAATCGTCTATCTAGAAAAGGTTGTTAACATCTGTCTTTTAGGCGTAAACTACTCGTTGCCTAGCAACGGTTGTTTACCTCTATTCTTTATCGAATTTGGTCGACATATAGTTATTGTTATATTTGTTATGTATAGCTAGATGTGCAGCTATGCGTATCAAGTACTTGTCGCTACCCCGATGGACTGGGTCGCAAGCGCAGACAACTAACATTCAGATTTCCGGGTCGGGCTATGTGATATTGGGTTCTTGCATTCAGTGACAAACAGCCTGAAGTCTGGAACTTGGTGGTGTTATATCACCCTTTCTGGGAAAGTACGTTAAGCCATTGGTCCTGAGCCTGGCCCCTCTCTAGTCGTGTCGGGTTTCCCTTCCATCTTCGTCACATAAATATAATATGTATCGCGCTGAAAGATGGAAATGCCCATGTAGGTTTTATGTGAATATATTTATTTCTCGTTGGTCAAAATTACCCGACGGTTGATGTCGTGAAGTTGTATGTAAAGAAAAGAAAGAAAAAACATTTAATTGCGGTAAAAATGACGCAAAAAATTTAAAAATATCGATAAGAAATGGTTGTGGGAACATGCGTCATATCCACGCAAAACGGCTGCTTCCTAGCATTAGGCTGAGCGCAGCGCTGGTTTTCAGCGACAGTCAGCACCGACGTAATGACGTCACCCGGTAAAGCAAACAATTATTAGTTAATTGCCATCGATCACTTATACACTAGATGACTAGATACACAATCTAAAACAAAACCCAGCAATCTAAAGTAGTCAAAATAAATATACATTAATTTAAAATCAGCCTTAAGTGCAGTGTATAAAGTTCTTATCACAAAGCAGTACAAAAAGCCATTATTTTTTACGACCGAATCTGACATCAAACCAATTTCAACCTTACACGTATGCATTAAAGTCAGAATTATAAAGTAAGTACTAAATGAAAGAAGCACCCAAGTGCTGCGTAGTGCGCTTGTTCAGTTCAACCATGTTTTTACGGTGATTGTGAATCTTGTGTATAAGTGATCGATGTTAATTGCGTGACGTCAGTATAACGCTTTGTTCGCAAAAGGCATTGTAGTAACTGCCACAATATCTACGCAATTAAACCTTCCTGAACGGAATCCAGTCACGTGTACAATTACTGTACATCTGTGCATCACCAGAGCGCCACCAGCACTTCCAATGTTCGAGCCACAAGCAACAATGGAGGCAGGGCAAACTATAGCGGCAAAAAACAGGTACGTCACTCTTTTTTTTTTTTGTTGATGATGCGGTTAGTCTGTGGATAGGTTGTCATCTATACAACGTGTAACATAAAGGGTATATACATAACAAAGGCATGGCATCTTTACATGATATCAAACGATATTGGAAGGGTTTTTTAATTCTATCTCTTTATGTTAGGAAGTTATGAGGAAGAACACCGCCTGTGATAGGCTACTATCATACTAGTCGCACAGAGATATTGAAGACATTTATCGGATTTTGGCAAGTAACGTGACGGGTAACGAGTAGTTATTAACATATGTAGTGTGCTGCCACGTTTGTTATGATTTTATTTTAAGATACACACGAAACCGAAAATTTGGTACCAATTTTTTGAGTATTTTATTTTGAGTTGAAACCCTTCCGATATCGTTTGATATCATCTAAAGATGCCATGCCCTTGGTATGTATATACCCTTTTTGTTACACGTTGTACATACCGAATCCGTGCCTCGGAAAGCACATCTTTGGTCCCGGTTGTCATTCGTGTATCTTTGACGGTCGTTACGTATCGTCAGAATCCCCGAATATCTGACAACCAGTGTGGCTACCATGAGTTCTCATTACGGAGACTCGATCATCGATATCGAGCGCGTTTGACTCATCGATTGGCCCGCTTCAAGGTTGTAAGAACTCTCAACCAATGGGAGCGCCAAACGCAGTCGATGCGCATGATCGAGTCTCGTAATGAAAACTCATGGTAGCCACACAGTATATATATGTATATCAAGAGGTATCGTCTAGTGATTGGGATGTGGAGGTCAGGTAGATATTTCTGTCTCTTCTTTAATTATTAACTTCTATTATAAAATGCCATAAAGTACTTTATGGAAACATCATGTTAATCGGCTTTAGTTGCTGACCGTACAATGTACATACAGGGTGTATCTGACATCGTAACGCAAACTTCGCGAAAAGGCTACACCGCATGCCACTAATAAAATGATGGTAGTCATTTATATAACAGTGTTTAAAAAAAAGTGTCGGCTCGGCCTTTGAACGTTGCAAGCGTGCCGCCGTGCGGGTTTGTAGGTGTGACGTTGATCCCTGATGTGAACTCTATTATATCAGCTGATAAGATCGTTTTTTGAGTAAAACAAAACTCGAAAAACGATCAAAAGACATCTCGAAAGACAGGTTTTCAAGTTTTGTTTTCATTGCGCTTTTTTTGTGTAATTAGCGAATTAATTAATTTTTACTTTAAAATCTTATTGAGTTATAATAGTATAGCAATTATGAACGGTCTAAAGTGAAAAAACTACATATATATTTTTTGAAATCATGAAAAAGCCGACGAAAAATTCCACCACTGGGGGGTTCAGAATCATGTACTGGATCCATGGTACTCGTTTGTGCATCGATGTCAGATACACCCTTTATAATAATTTGTTCATCATAATCAGTCTATAATGTTCCTACTCCTGGGGCACAGGGCCTCCTCTCTGCGAGAGGTAGTGGGCCATAATCTACCACGCGGGCCTAGTGCGGATTGGTAGATGTCACGTCTTCGAAGTTTTTTGCTTCTAGAACATGCCGATTTCCTCATGATATTTTCCTTCACCGTTTTAAGAGCAGTGGTGATGAAATAATTTACTCAAAGCGTCTGGCTGGGTTCGAACCTACGACCTATATCTTGTAAATCGCGGCCGATAACGTTAGGTCACCACTGCTCATACAATATATAAAGAAAATCCTGTCCGACCCGTGAAGGTATTATTAGGTTTTGATAACTGATTCTACTAATGCCTACAAAGCCGGGCTAAAGTTTCAAAAAAAATCCCCCTAAAAATCAGTATTATTTCGCAAAAGGAGGTATAATACATGTGTGGTAGGCAATACATCCGCGGGTGAAGCGGGGGAGGGCACGCGGCACGCAGTCGTATCGCTATTCGCTCATAATAATAAAAAAATACCGAATTTTGGAAACGTTGGAATTAATTTGCGGAAAAAAAGATTATTTCAAAATTCATTAGTATTGTTACTATGATGATTATGTCAAATTTCATATTTTATTTGGTCATGTACTACCTTACCACCCTGTTCCCCGTGTGGTCCGTGTACCTTGTTTGCCTTACCTTTATTATCCTTATGGATCGGACTGGGTTTTCTTTATACAACGTGTAACATAAAGGAAGGGTATATACATACCAAGGGCATGGCATCTTTAGATGATGTCAAAAGATATCGGAAGGGTTTCAACTCAAAATAAAATACTCAAAATATTGGTACCAAATTTTCGGTTTCGTGTGTTTCTTAAAATCAAATCATAACAAACGTGGCAGCATACTACATACATTAATAACTATTGGTTACCCGTCATATTACTTGCCAAAATCCGATAAATGTCTTCAATATCTCTGTGCGACTAGTACGATAGTAGCCTATCACAGGCGGTGTTTTTCCTCATAACTTCCTAACATAAAGAGATAGGATTAAAAAACCCTTCCAATATCGTTTGATATCATGTAAAGATGCCATGCCTTTGTTATGTATATACCCTTTATGTTACACGCTGTATATTGTATAATCTAATAATTTGTTAGTTCTCATGAATTTCCTCTCTATTCCAGACTGGTCATGTGCAAGGAGGCGCTCAGTTGGTCGGACTCGAACTGTACAAGAGACTAAAGGAGTTCCTCAGAAGTTATCTCATCGCTTTGCTTCAGGTGTGTTTATAGAGAACCACGCTTATCTCAATTAGGCATTTTAAAATGTCAAAATTTATATGTATAAATAAAAACTTTTTTACAAAAAAACAACCGACTTCCAAAAACCACTACAAAGTGAAAAATAACTAATTTCGGAAGTCGGTGTAAAAAACGAATATACAAAACCAAAGACACCGACTTCCGAAATTAATTATTTTTTAAAAGTTGTTGTTTTGTAAAAAAGGTTTTATTTTACACTTTTTAGTTGTTAAAAGTACTATGTATCCAGTTGCATCCGGTCAGACTGTAAGCTGACGCAAATAGAGGTGGGAAACGACGTAATTTTGTTTACTTTAATTTTTACCCGTAAGTATTCCCTCAACTGCCCATGGTCTTCATCATCAAATTTACTGCAGACCATTATTTTAACCCAATGGGTGCAAAGGTCTCATCAATATAAATGAATGAAGTCCAACCACAAAGTAGCTACTGTAAACCGTTGAGGAGTTCCTTCGACTGTCTCCCGGCTCCATCATCAGATCTACTACAGACCTTTATTAAATTGTAGTGCTTTAAAATACTTAATGAAAATGCTAAGAAATGCACTAGTCCCCCCTGCAATTTTTGAAAGTTCCCCTTGTTTTCTCTGGTCTTCCACCATCAAACCCTGATATCCTTATCATGGGACCACCTTGGGAACGTCTTCTTTCCAACAGAAAAAGAATTATCAAAATCGGTTCATAAACGACGAAGTTATGCGCGAACAAACATAAAAAAAGCATATATACGGTCGAATTGAGTAACCTCCTCCTTTTTGAAGTCGGTTAAATGATACCTAGTTTAAAAAAACACGCTTTCGTTGACGGGTCGTCCGGTGATGAAACAGTCATCATCATCTCAGCGTTAATCCCAGTCGCATCTGAAGCTTTTTTCAGCTTTGCTCTGGGGTCCGCTTTCCAAGTCTAACTGCTGATTTTGGCTAAACTTCGATATTTTCCGTGAAGCGACTGCCGTCTGACCTCCACAACCCGAAGGCGATATCGAAGCATTGCAGTTAGACCAATTGTTGGACTTTTGAGGGCTCCAATAACCCGTAACAAGACTGCCATTAGATTTTCGCATGGCAACCGACGCTGGAACGGTGATGGCGGTATTATGTCATGTAATTCCCGCGCAAACACTAACTCCAAAAGGCATCCTATAGAATACCGAAGAGCTTAATTGTAATCAGACTGGAATCCCGCAGCAGGCAAATAATAATCGTTCCGCCATAAGCTTTGTGTTCAAATTAATGCTTCTCCCAAAATAACGAGATATTTTTTTATATCTCGGTGATAGGCCATCATTTCCTCGGTGGTAGGCCATAATATCGGCTGCCGGCAGAAGTTACCACCCACCAGACAAAGTCTTGCCGCCAAGCGATTCGTCGTGTTCCGGTATGATGTCTGGTGAAGCCGTACGGGGGACGGGTCTGAGCAGTTGTATTGCGATGTCTGCCGGGTACGATGCGCCAAATGTTATTGTGTCGGGAGTTTGGTCATGGAGGGTCTCCAGATCAATCTCTCTCTGGCGCAGCATCGTTGGTCGTGTTGTTGGGTTTAACATTGCATCACCTCGTTCAACTGCCGTCTTCCTTCCTATTCACTCCAATTATTTTTTTTCCAGTGTATAGGTTTAATAAACTAGCGCGTTTTACCATAAACGATTGCGTCACTGCTTTACCATCAAGCGGGATTGCAGTGAAGTATTAGATTATAATTAGTAAAAAAAAATTTTCTTTGTTTTTCAGAATGGCGCCGAGTTAATGGGCGAAGACGTGCTAGCTTTTTACACCAAACAATGGGAAGAGTACCAGTTCTCGTCACGAGTGTTGAACGGCGTGTGCGCATACCTCAACAGGCACTGGGTCAAACGCGAGTGCGAAGAGGGACGGAAGGTGACAATTAACACACATACATCATACATTTGCTCACAAGCTCACAAAACCTTCCCAAGGGATCAGTAAGAAATTACAGAACGCCACCAGTTACTATCCTCACATACTTATTACACATCTCCCCCCTTCCCCCCTCTCTCACACACTCTCACTCTCTCTCCTCACATACCTTTCTATTCTATTTTTATTTATGGCAAGTGAAGCCGATGTCGACTATCCTGCCAATGTCAAAAGTGGATTGGAGAAGCAATATATTATATTATATTATTATTATTAATAAGCTTTACATAAACAATAATAATAATAAAAACAAAAAAGTACGATGTTACATACATACATATATTATACCTTCTAGTTCGTTTATTTTCCCACAGGCAATGACAAATAATGCCATCGCTGCCTCATTTGACGTTTTTTTTTTTTAAATTTTGTAGGATCATGCTGAGATAAGAGCCTTTTGGTCCATTATTCTTTTTGTTACCTTTTTTAATATGATTTGGCTTTTTATTTTTGCTCAGTTTTGTGATTTTGCTATACGATTCACAATAAATATTTTTCCTTCCAATTGAACGCAATGAGTTTTGACAGAGGATGAACGTTCATTACGTTATTTATGTTATTGGGCAGATGAATTTTCAAAGTAACCTAGCAATGGATTAGTAATAATCTTCAATAATCCCGGATTGTTTTTGAAAGTGTATTGCGTTAATTGGGTGCTGGTCACGCACGTTGCTTGCGATTACTATGCATCTGGCCATCTTGAAGAACTTCACCAATGAAGTCATTTATGATTTTACATTTTAGTTTTACTTTAGGCAAACAATAGTTTTGCCATCGAAAGTAAAACCTGGGTGGGGCTAGCACTCCAATCTCAATGCTATCGAGACTTGTAAAAGCAGAGAGGTCTATGCCCAACAGTGGACAAGTCGGCCTATGGATGATGATGATATTGAAATTAGCGTTTTAGGGTTTCGTATACAAAAGTTGCTAACGGAACCCTATTGCTAAAACTTTGCTGTCCTTTCTGCTGTTTTGTCAGCTGTATCTTTTGAACAACTTGGAACGAACATCATAATCATGAAATAATCCTCTACAATCCCAAACGAAACTTCCCATTCCTACTTCACTTAAATGTATGGGATGTGGGCTGAGTGTGTGTTGTTTTACATTTAGGCGATCGACTATGAATATGGCGCTCAGTGTGGCTACCATGAGTTTTCATAACGAAGACTCGATCATCGATATCGACCGCGTTTGACTCATCAATTGGCCCGCTTCAAGGTTGTAAGAACTCTCAACCAATGAGAGCGCCAAACACGAAGTCGATGCGTAATGAAAAGTCATGGTAGCCACATTCGATTTTCGCCGTTTAACGGCTCAATCAGTATGCCTAGTATGACTTTTCATTACGAGACTCAATCGTCGATATCGAGCGCGTTTGGCGCTCTCATTGCTTGAGAATTCTTACAACCTTGAAGCGGGCCAATCGATGAGTCAAACGCGGTCGATATCAATGATCGAATCTTCGTTATGAAAACTTACACTAGGCCTACAGAGCGACCAACTTGTTGATCGCGATAACGTAAAACCAACTCGCAGCAGGTACAGACGACAGCACATCAAGCTACTACAATCTGTGAGATTTCTTTATTACATTTGCAACTTTATCTCTAAAGCAGTAAGGCTCAAGGTTGATTGGGAATATTTGACGGTTTCGGGTAGCTTCATCTGCTGTCGTGCATTAAACACTGAACGTCTTACACGTGTCAATTGTTTTAACGTAAAAAAAACTTGTACTAAGTACACAAGCCCTTCTTAAAAAACGAAATCTAACTATAGTTCTAGATCCTGGATAACTTATACACTACATACACAGTCTCGAACAAAACTCTTCTCAAAAATGGCGACAAGTATTAGCAGTCTAAAGTAGTCAAAATAAATATACATTAATTTAAAATCAGCCTTAAGTACAGTGTATAAAGTTCTTATTACAAAGCAGTACAAAAAGCCATTATTATTTACGACCTCGTCTGACATTAAACCAAATTCAACCTTACACGCATGCATTAAAGTCAGAATTATAAAGTAAGCACTAAATGAAAGAAGCACCCAAGTGCTGCGTTGTGCGCTTGTTCAGTTCAACCATTTTTTACGCTGATTGTGATTCTAGTGTATAAGTGATAGATGTTCTAGACTTATCCTTTTGAGTCAGTATTTCTATTTGGAACTTTATTGAGGGTAATTTAAAGTTCTTAATACATAAGTGACAAGTTAGTACCGAACTAAGCTGTCATTTTTATATAAAGAACTGTATTTCTATATTGGTTAGGTGCATAATTCAATAACCATTTAGGTGGTTTAAACCTTATATAAATAAAATCACATGTTTTTAATGAGGGAGTCAGTGTTCCCGATTATGATGTTCGTCCCATGGAGAAAGTTGTTTTGATTTGATGGTCTGTTACCAACACCCTTAAATATGACTTCCCCTTTCTGATACACCCTGTAACTTTTAGCTAGTACAGACGCCAGCATATCAAGCTACAACAATCTGTTAAATTTCTTTAATACATTTTCAACTAGCTATACTAACGCATTAAAGTTCAAGATTGATTGGGTAAATTTGACAGTTCCGGGTAGTTTGACTTGCTGGTGACTGTACTAGAAAGAAGTTATAATATACACGAATTATCAATTTTTTGCCTTTGGCTCTCATGGCATATGCGGAAAAATGTAAGTATCCCAGAATGTGAGTTGGGTATAGTCAGTTAATATTAATAATGGATCTGTACTAGAACATAAAGTTGTCTCAGCATTATGCTGATAAAGCATCATGAAAAATTGGTGCCTAAAACGGTTGGTTCGTATTGGTACAAGTTCGAGTCTAGTGGATAAAGTATAGGGTGGCGTTTTTACCCTGAAGTGGTACAACATAGGCTATTTTATATGTTTGCATTGGGACAACATTGTACAGGCTAATTTATATATTACAATCTCTACACTACAGTCTCTTAAATTCAATTCTGTAACTACTTAACTAATATAAAAATTATCATATTAAACATTTGGCGCTCTTTCCTCTCCTACCTGAACCATGCTGTGTCTAACAGGATCCATAATAGGCTATTTGACAGTATTCAATTATTTGTGATTTTTTGCTTTAATTGCATAAAATGAGGGTTCTTTATATCATTTACAAGAGTTTTAATAAAAAATAATAACAATTATTATATCCAAAACACAAAAATATGTTTGGCTTTTTGTTTCTCGCGCCACACATTGTGAAACGATCCGGATTGGCTAATGTCGCGATGACGTCATACGCGCATCATCGCTTGTTTTCGGCAAACTTATAAACTGTTTTTCGGGGTTTTTTTATCGATTTATTTGTACAACCCAGTACAGCACACCACTTGTAAACCATTTTATTAGATAACAACAGCAAATAATAATTAATAACAAACAATACTGAGAACCGAAAACCGCTTGTGACGTCACTTACCAGGCGCAACGCCATATTGCTGATTATATCGTTTTCGCGGCTTATTTGAATTTTGAATTTTTATTTGCATATTTCTTACGAAATACGTATTTAAAATTAAAAAAAATACTTTGGGTGAACTTCTTAACAGCAACCAAGTAATTCAAGATAAAAATTATAAATCTGTCAAATAGCCTATTGTGACTAACAAAATGATTACCGTACCAACTGTATATGTTATGGTATGCTGGAAAGAATTGTAAATTGTTATACAAGACAGTGATTTACATCTGCGCTATAGTAGGACAAATTATATCTTTTCCCTGAAGTGATATAAGGCAGGCTAATTTTTATCCATGCTGTAGTGGGACATAACAGGCTGATTTTTATTTTTGCCGTATGGTTATATACAAAACGGGCTGATTTACATCTGCGCTGTAGTGGGACAACACAGACTAAATTATATATTTGCCATGCATTGATACAAGAGAGGCCACTTTTATTTTTTTTAGTTAATGGGCTCTCAATAAACTAGCGCGCTTTACCATCAACGATTGCAACACTGCGGTAAAGCACTAGTTTATAAATAAATGAAAAAAAAAATTGCTTTACAGTTGTAGAACACAAGCCAATTTATGTCTGCGCTATAGTGACATAAAAAGGCTAATTTATGTATATATATATATAAATTTAAAAAAAATTAGCCTTTTTAAAAAATATATAAATTAGCCTATTTTTGCAGGCTAATTTAGGTCTGGAATGTTGTGGAACGAAACAGGTTAATTTATATCTTTGCTCTGCAGTGACTTAAGACAGGTTAATTTATATCTGCTCTGTAGTGGCACACATCAGGCTAATTTGTATATCTGATGTAGTGGGGCAATAATGGTAAATTTATATTTATGATGTAATGGGACAGCACAGGTTAATTTATATCTGTGATCTAGTGGGACAGTACAGGCTAAATTATATTTTTGCCCTGCAGTGATACATATAGGACAGACTAATTTATGTCGGCGCTGTAGTTATACAACTCAGGCTAATTTATATAATTACCCTGCAGTGGGACAAGAAAAACCGATTCATTTATTTATAGACCAGTATCGTTCACTTTGCCAATCTTAAAAGAGGTTAGCAGATTTGTAAGAGATATTGTAATGAACAAGTTTGCGCGTAAAGGCAGCTTCTCTGTTCCTTTCATCATCATCCTTACAGTCGAAAGACGTCCACTGCTAAAGCGACAGAGGTAAATATTACGCCATCATGTCACCAGTTATTTCTATATAATATTTTTTTATTTCCAGGGAATCTACGAGATCTACCAACTGGCGCTCGTAACGTGGAGAGACAACCTGTTCCAGCGATTGAACAAGCAAGTCACCAACGCAGTACTCAAACTGATCGAGAGAGAACGCAACGGGGAGACCATTAATACGAGGCTTGTCTCTGGAGTAAGTGAACAAATAATTATTACTATCTATCCATTACTATTACTATATACAAAAGCGCCATATACGATATAAAAGTGTCATACATGATACAAAAGTGCCATACATGATACAAAAGTGCCATACATGATACAAAAGTACCATACGTAACATAAACACGATACAAAATTGGCATACATGATGCAGAAATGCCATACATGCTACAAAAGTGCCACACGTATTACATAAATGTCATACACGATAAAAAAAATGTCATACACAATACAAAAGTGTTATACACGATACAAAAGTGTCATACACGATACAGGTGTGTCATATACGATACTAAGTGTCATACACGATGCAAAAGTGTCACACCTATTATATAAATGTCATACACGACACAAAAGTGTCATACACGATACAAAAGTGTCATACGCGATACAAAAGGGTCATACACGATACATGTGTCATACACGATGCAAAAGTGTCATACATGATGCAAAATTGTCATCCACGATACAATAGTGCCATACACGTTACAAAATAAAAGACGCATGGTTCTAAAAACCTTACCACTATTAAACCAGACTTATTTTTCTAACCGTAAACTTCTTCCAGGTAATCAACTGCTACGTAGCTCTAGGCCTGAATGAAGACGACACGTCAGCCCGTGGACAGAACTTGGTTGTGTACAAGGACACATTCGAGGCTGTGTTCCTGGAGGACACCGAGCGGTTCTACACCAGGGAGAGCACCGATTTCCTCAGGAATAACCCCGTCACCGAGTACATGATCAAGGTAGAGATTTTTTTTTATCTAAAACTTCTTGTGATGATGAGTACTTTTTCTGGATGGGTGAAGAAGCATTGTATTCGCGTGAGCGTGACCAACCCGACACCGTGATTGCTACTGCGATATACATAGGTATACTGTGTATAATAATGATTTCAGTTTTGACTTGGTCAGTTCCACGACTGTTTGTTTTTTTAAATTATAATCTAATGCGTCCCGCGATCCCGCCTGATGGTAATTAGTGATGCAATCGTTGATAGTAAAGCCTCCTTACCCTTAAAAGCATGTTAAGCGTTGGTCCTGGCTGTTATTCATGCTTTAATGGTTGTTATGATCTTCAAGGACGAAGGTGGGTCTTATTTTATTCTGGATAGGAAATCATCATAGGTGGAAAAATCCTCATGAACTATCCTCCAACAAATTTCGATCCAGCCGTCCCTTGCTGTGCTCTCTAGCGACGTCCTAAGCCGAGGTTCGTACCCCACTGGGTGTGCCCTTAGCATGTAGTCGCTTAGTTTTTAGTTGCCCAGGCTGGCTGCCTGGCTTTAAATTCTATTAAGGCAGCCACGGGATAGTCCGGTTAAGTAGTCACGACCTATCAAGGTCAACTTGACGAACGAGATGCCATATAAAAAAAAAGGGAATATCCTCCGTCCGGGGACGCGGCGGGGTGTGCCGGTCTCTTACCGGCTAAAAAAACCATCTAAGCGTTCGTCATCTGCCTTTCCGGAGTACCGGGCCCTCCCAATTCTACGGTACCTCCGGCAGGCATCAAATGGCCTCTCCCGCTCTGGGCGGAACGGAAGGGCGTGTCAGACTTTTACTGACTAAAACCCACCCGTGTTCCTTCACTTGCCTATGCGCCAAGGACACGGTTTTTTTTTAACCAACCCACAACCCTGACCCAGGAGGCATCGGTATTCGTGGTCCCGTGGAACTATTTACAGAGTTATCCAATTTTGGTCATTTTAGGGTTCCGTACTCAAAAGGAAAAAACGGAACCCTTATAGGATCACTTTGTTGTCCGTCTGTTCGTCTGTTCGTCTGTCTGTCTGTCTGTCTGTCTGTCTGTCTGTCTGTCACCACCCTTTATCTCAAGAACGCGTGGACGTATCAAGCTGAAATTCACATGAAATACTCTCGGCTCTATTGTCCCTTTAAGCTGTGAAAATATCAAACTTCTAAGCCAAGCCAATCAAAAGATACAGCCGATTATGTCGATATTTTCAACAAATTTTCGACACTCGCAAAGGAATCAAAACCTACAGGATACTTCCCGTAAACTCAGAATCTTGAAAATTGGCATGAAGCATTGTCATATAATGCAAATATAGGAAAAATTGCGAAAATCACATTTTTTTAGTTATATAATATAATAAACATATTTTAATAAAATGGAACTTACTACCTTATTTCTCACGAACGAATAAAGTTATCAAATTGAAATTTATACCAAATACCTAGGTCTATTGTCCCTTTAAGCTGTGAAAATATCAAACTTCTAAGCCAAGCCAATCAAAAGATACAGCCGATATGTCGATATTTTCAACAAATTTTCGACACTCGCAAAGGAATCAAAACCTACAGGATACTTCCCGTAAACTCAGAATCTTGAAATTTGGCATGAAGGATTGTCATATAATGCAAATATAGGAAAAATTGCGAAATCACATTTTTTCAGTTATATAATATAATAAACATATTTTAATAAAATGGAACTTACTACCTTATTTCTCACGAACGAATAAAGTTATCAAATTGAAATTTATACCAAATACCTAGGTCTATTGTCCCTTTAAGCTGTGAAAATATCAAACTTCTAAGCCAAGCCAATCAAAAGATACAGCCGATATGTCGATATTTTCAACAAATTTTCGACACTCGCAACGGAATCAAAACCTACAGGATACTTCCCGTAAACTCAGAATCTTGAAATTTGGCATGAAGGATTGACATATTATGCAAATATAGGAAAAATTGCGAAAATCACATTTTTTTAGTTATATAATATAATAAAAATATTTTAATAAAATGAAACTTACTACCTTATTTCTCATGAACTAATAAAGGTATCAAATTGAAATTTATACCAAATACCTAGGTCTATTGTCCCTTTAAGTACGACTGGACCTAACTTCGAAATGTTTTTCTATGAATTATTTATATTTCGTCTGCAATTCAAATTTTAAAAAAAATCTTAGTTCTAGAAAATTTTCCATTATTGTAATAAGCGCCCTCTATTGTTGTGTAGTTTTACTATTTTCTTGTAGAGATGTAGTAATGTTGTTTATCGATTTAGTTATCGATAATACTTATTAAGATGAATACATTTTGTTGTATTTCATTGACATTTAAAATATAGCTAAATAAACTTAAAATATTACTATATTTCAAGTTTATTTATTATTAACTCTATTTAAACATAATCATATCATATTAATTAACAAAATTGAATGAACAATTACTATTCATTTATCTAGGTTTTTGTTATTTTTGGTTTCCGAATAAAAATAATGTCGTAGGGAAAAAGTGGATACGATTTGTCCAGATAGACCGTAGAGAAGAAAATTGGCTTCCGTCTCATTCGTCGAAATTATGCTCAATGCATTTTAAAAGAGAAGTTATCTACTTTGGAAAGACTTGTCGATCAAATTAAAAAACAAAAAGAATCGGTACCTTATATTAGAAATGAAATAGTAAGTTATTAATTTCAGTACTTTTCTACATATCCGTAAAAATTGGAATAAAATTTACGGTTAAGTGGATAAGTACATAGATTACATAACTTATTTATAATGAAATATATTCATAAAATATGTAGGTACGTATATGTGGTACAATGATTGCGAGCTACTTTGTGATTTTGAGGATTCCGTACCTAAAAGGTAAAACGAACCCTATTCATGAGACTTCTCTGTTCGTCTGTCCGTCTGTCACCAGGCTGTATCTCATAAACCGTAATAGCGAGACAGTTGTAATTTCCAGAGATTGTGTTAGTATTTCTGTTGCCGCTATAGCAACAAGTACTAAGAATAAAAATAATAAAATATTTAAGGGGGCTCCCATACAACAAACGTGAATTTTTGCCGTTTTTTGCTCCATATTAATAACGGAAACAGATAGACGCTTAAAATGTTCACAGAATATTTGGTATAACCAAATATTCTGTGAACATTTTAGGCGTCTTAATTTTATTATTTTATTAAGCTTATTAATATTCAAATTACAAATAAATAATTAAAATAAAATAAATACTGAAGGCGGGCTCCCATACAATAACCGTGATTTTTGCCGTTTTTAAAGATAATGGCGTACGTATCTGGTAAAGGTCTTGCTCCAGCAGACTACCATTTTTGTCGTGATTTGGACAATTATCTACGTGACAAGAAGTTTTCTTCCCAGGAGGCAGTTCTGCTTTCACACAGTTTATGCAGTCTAGATCCTCAGAGTTCTATCACAAAGGCATAAACGACCTTCCTATATATTGATTATAAATGAATTGTTTAAAAATTAAAAAATAAGCAATTATTTAGATTTTCAGTACTAATCGGCAATTTTAAACTTTAACGCCTATTATATTAAAAGAATTATATAAATAAGAAACTTGTAAACTTGAAATTACCCATTATTATTCTGCTTACTATCTACTATATATATTTATATGACGGTGTCACGGTAAATGAATAGTAACGAATTAAATTCTAAAACAGTTTTTGTTTGTACAAGACAAGTTTCACTTAATTTATTTACTTTTCAATATTTATTTACCCGATTTGAACTATACTAGGGTATTAAATCGGATGTGGCAACATAGACCACACTGGCCACCTACCGGGCAATAGCTGAATATATTTTATATAAACTTATTTTATTTTTACTATTTGATGTCTATATTGTACTAGATGGCGGAACTGAGCCATGGGATCACAGTTTTTCTATGCCATTTTGATACATGCCCTCTCTATAATATATCTTAAATCTCTTTGCCTACAAGGTACTTCCCGTGAACTCAGAATCTTGAAATTCGGCACGAAGCAACGTTATATTATAGTACAGACAGATAAAGGAAAATTTGTGGAAATGATAAATTTGAAGTTACATAAAATATTAAAATATTATTTTTGCTTACATGACATAAAATATTTTTTTAATAATTATAAACTTACTACCTACCCTTTTTCACATGAACGCGTAGAAATATTAAAGTTGAAATTCATATCAAACACTTCTTAAATCTAATTGCCTCTAAACTGTGAAAAAATCTAAATCAATGCTAGTATTATAAATGCGAAAATAATTCTGTCTGTCTGTTACGCTTTCCCGCCTAAACCTCTCAACCGATTTTGATGAAGTTTGGCACAGACAATCTTTAGACTGAGAAAGAACATAGGCTACCTTTTATCTCGGAAAAATTTGATGTTCCCGAGGGGAATTTAAACAGCGCGATATAACCTAACTCCACGCGGGCGAAGCCGCTGGCGGAAAGCTAGTACGTCATAAATTGTAAACCGCTACGTTTGTACAGCGGAACCCTCGGTGTGCGAGTCCGACTCGCATTTGGCCGGTTTTCGTATATAGTTATAGATACTTTTATACCGCATTTAAACTTGTAATATGTAAAAGCAAGAAATAAATGGCTTATAAATAAATAAATAAATAAAATAATAAGGGGAAGGCCAAAGAAATGATGGATGGAATGGAATGATGAGATGGTAAGAAAGTGGGTGAATAGAAGACTCGAAATGACGATTAATAGAGAAGTGTGGAAGAAATGGACATGGTGCGCCGACCGCGAATACGTATGTTGAGATTAGGGCAGCAGTATGATAATGTGTAATCATCAGATGTGTTGAAACTACATGTACTAATGCTAGTTTGTCTCACTTAGTAATCTCACTAATATTATAAAGGTGAAATTTTGTGTCTGAGTGTTAGTACTTCTTCACGTTCAAACGGCTGGACTAATTTTATAAAATTTCAATGATGGACGTAGTTTATATCCAGGATTAGCACATAGATACTTTTTATCCTGATATACCCACGGGCTCGAATCTTATGCGTAAGAAACCGCGGGTCGCAGCTAGTGGATTACATATATATACATAAGTTTGAAATCGCAACTCCATTCTCGCTTGGTTATCAATTTCCGTGTGTACTCTGTATGAGAAGAGGCCTTTGACATACAGTGGGACAATAATTAATAGGCTGGTATTATTAAGTTGCTTTTGAAGCCAAATGGGTCTTCTGCTCACCCTTTTAATGACAATGAGGTTGGGACGGGAACCAACAGCGGGATTTGTTTAATGAGACCCGACACGCAAATTTGAAGGCCGCCTAATGGTTCAGCGAAATTAGAAGAAATAGCCTGATTACTGAACGATTTAATATTAATCTTAAGAGTAAGTGCCCTGGAATATAACGACGTCATTAATTAAGAAAATTTAAATTAATTAACAACAAACTAAGGACACTTTATAGGTAATGAATTTTCTAAAAATGTGAATTCAACATTATTGGACGTTCGTAACTTCTGCTGAGAGATCAGCAAAAGAATTGTAAAGTTAAAAATAATAAGTTAATAATAAATAGAATATATTTAATTCGGCTGAAGAAACCTTTATTTTAAGCATGACCAAGTATCCAATTTTTCTACAAACTATCATTTTTTTTTTTGTTTTTATGGTTGGTAAAATTTATAGGTACTACAATCAATACCTAGAAAACACTTCACCCATAGCTGGAACACTGACTATAGACCAATCAATGTCACAAAAAAGGTCGGGAAACATCTATAAACCAAAAAAACAGAAGACAAGGATGCTCGTATGATATAATTTCTGCAACACGTCTGCAAGCAAAGTACCCACAACCAATTAACCAACTTATAAATAGATCAATCTCATAAAAAATGGCATAAAACTTTCGCCCAAAAACATGGTAGCCAAAGAAATTTATGTGGGTAAATTAAGAGTAATGTCCAGTAATATTGGGCAACTCTGAATCCCGGGATACGGGGATCCCTAAGAGTTGCGGCTTATTCAAAATGTGGAGTTTGGTCAACACTAAAATAACTTGAAAGATTATAGAAATCGGCGAAGTTAGGTAGGCTGCGTATGTAGAAGGTATAAATTTTCAAGTAAAGGGAAATCTTCGTGAAGCTGTAATGTTTTGAGGTTATATTTCAATAAGCAGATAGGTATCGTAAAAGATTGTGGGGCTTTTAGAGGCTATTTTCTTCACAGGACTACTAGAAGAATGCTTTTTGTGATGGGCATTATAATCACTTAGGTATCGCTCATACAAGAAATATAATCTGGAAAACGATTGTTTTTTTTTTTTTTATTATAGTAATTGTGTGAACAACTTTCTGCCAATTGCCCTCTCCTGTTTTCTGACATAAACAGTATTTCATTAAATAGCGTTTTGCGTTAAAGTCCCCCATGACAACAGAGTAGTGGGTTTTAGAGGTATGTATGATTCTACTGACGTCCTCATACATAACCTCCACCTCACTATACAGTACGAGGCACAGTACAGCTGATTTTCGGGTCTTAAATCGAAATTCGATACGAGGATACGGCGCGGAGGACTGCGCGTCCTCCGATGCAATTTTTAATTGCGACTGCAATGGTTAATGACTGTTTGGTTCAAGTTATATTCCACGTACTGTATATTTCTTTGGTTACCCTTGAAAGATGTAGTGAAGAATGTTAATTCCGCTTCAACCCTCTTAAATCAGCAGTAGACCAGAGAGAGGGGGGGGTAGAGTAGGTCTTATACTACTGTACCACTATCCGTGACATATATACTCCAAAAAACACTAGAAGTACCTAAGTCAAGATGTTAGTGAAAGTATGTAATTTAAACCCGCTTCTTGGTTTTATATTCGGGTTTAAACCCAAAAAAACCCGGGTTTAACCCGTTTCCACCCATTGGGTTGAAACCCTCTGCCCATCTCTACTTACCATACCCTTTTTTTGAGGGCAGGCTCATCAAATGATCCCTCCCGCTCTGGGCGGAGCGGATGGGTCGAGGGTAAGACTTTTACTGGGTGGGTTTTACCACCTGTGTTCTTTCACTTGCCTGTGCCCCAGGGCCATAAATTCAATGTCCCGAACTACCCGCGGCCCTGGCAGGTATGTTCATATTATCTGTGTGAGCTGTCGGCCAATAAGTCTTGCCTGTTTTCTGACGTGAATAATATTTAATTAAATATCGATATAGGGCGAATCCTTTACAATGACATAGCTTCAGCTTCTAATAAAATTCAAACGAGTACAAATGTTACTTGTCAAATATTCAAACTACTCTTTCTATTTCCTTATTCATACACATCTCCCATGACATATCCCTTACATAAAAGTTAAGGGCAAGCTGGAGGAAAAATCTTATGTGAAAATAACCGAAAGATATAAGATCCCCCGCCCTGTCGCTTCGAGACGTAATCCAATATAGTCTGGAGCAATTACAAAAATTAACACTTAGTCCAGAATCTTGCAATCTCGCAAATGATATCGCGGGAACTGTTTATTGGATCCCCCCGGGATCTCGGGGGATGTGTCCGGGACTGTTAATCACGCCGAGATTACGGGATCTGTTGTGGTCATGCGTTGGGAAGTTTTCGATTATGTGCTTGTTATTGTGGGCCGTTTTCGGTATCTAAGATACAATTATGCTTCTCGATATTGACATTTTGGATATGCTATATTTTACGACCGTAACCATGTAGTTGCAGTAATCACTCACTAAGCATCACATACACATCATATACCCTTGCTGTTGCATTGGTTTCGTACAAAACAGGCAAGTGATATAAAAACTATTATTCCACACTCATTTACTTAATACCCCGCAAGTGAAGTATATTTCTCATTTTCTTTTATATTTGTTTTCTAGTACGTGCTAAACTTTTTACGTTTGTGTCATATTTTACCCGTTCTTCTTCGGTTACAGACAAGATAATAACGTTGCATTCAAACCTTTAGTCACTTTTACAGAACCCAGAACTTGGGTTCTGGGTACTGTAAAAGCTACACGAAAGGTTCAACACTGACTCCACAATTTCTCAACAAATTGGCATCTTTACAAAGTAAAACTACCTAAAACATCAATCTCAGCACACTATCATATCATCTACCTTCTCCCTTGACGTCACTAGAGACAGAAACAAAACAACGTCACATAGAGACACTTAGCTATCCGAACCGAGAAAAAAAAGCCAAAATCAATAAATACAACGTTGACTGTACCGTGAAATATCGAGAAAAACTTTCGCAACTCCACTAGTATTTCAACCATGTAACTTTACAGATAAGGTTGGTTTTTCAGTGGGGTGGTAAAGGGTGGGTTTCGGTATACTCAATGGATTTTTATGCAGATTTCATATTCAATCTGCGATAGTAGAATTTATTGTCGCTCTGATGCGGAGTCGTGGTACATTTTGGTTGATTTGGTATTTGGTATTATAAATGGTAAACGTGCTTGTATTATAGTGTAGCTTAGTTAAATTCGAAACTTGGTTATTGTTTATGATGTTAAAAGATAAGACAGGGAGAGGTTGATTAAAAATGTGGGAGAGATTAAGCATTGTGTAATTTTACTTTTTTCGAAATATCGAAGTGGTTAGTCTTTATGTGACCAAAGGACTGGTCTATTTCTTGACAAAAGAATTTGTATAGCTATAAAACATGTAAATTCTGCCAGCCTTTTGGGCACTACTCCTCTTGATAGCTCTGGGAACTTTTTGATGCACTAGGTAGTTTATTATAAGGTTCTAAAATTAACACCAAAAAAGAAACTTATAAGCAAAGAACTTTGGTAGATAGTCTTCACTTACTGATTTCAGTCATTTGAATAACTTTTTGTCGAGGGATAATTATGAAAATTTTATTAATTTTATTCATTAAATGAAAGAAATCTGGCAATGATAAAATCATCCCGTAGTATTTTTATTCATACCCACATGGAACATCAATTTCTTACACGTGCACATTACATTTGAGCAATTATAAAAAAAATTATCAAACGTCATATTTAATCAGTAACTGATACACAGAAATGGGTACAGCTTCGTTAATAAAACTGTTCGGCAATAACGTTTATTTAGATTAGACCACCCAGAAGTAAGTATCTACGATTTCCGTTGGTATATTATTTTGACGGAGACGCCATGTGCTGTGTGCATGTGCATATTATTATGATTTATCTTACAGTTGAATAATTTTAGACAACTTATAAAGACCTTCTTTGTAAATGTTTTTCAAAATTATCAAAGTCAACCTCGAAATAGCTTAACACTATTGACCACAATTTGTAGTAAGTTGACACTAAGGTAGAAACTGCTAACCGCCACAAAGAGACCTTGGCGTTTCATGACGCTAATGCATTTAAAAGGTTGCCTCTACTCTATGCCCTAAAAAAACCTTGACCAATATAGTAACAACGTAACGGTCGGATCAATGGGCCCATCGGTTGACATCAATACCCTGCCCAACCGGGCCAGCACCGGTCAGCAGTGAGATGAATGGCCACTGTACGTGCGCACACGCACCCACCATGTTTGGTAAGTAGAACTACATCCTGAACGTATTCGCGCGCTGAGTGTTAGTTACACTGTGATCAGTGGTGGACTGATTTGAGGTCGTTGTATATAATGCCTGCTGTAAAGAGGTCGTAGATAAATCAAAGCTGTGTTAGAAGTAGAAAGAGTGATGTGGTCATGTTTTTTCTTGTCGGTCTGGGCATTGGTTCATTGCTCGTCTGCGCAAACACAACTACTTATCCGTATGCCTTACAAATATTTTATTCAATGCAGAAATAGAAACTGTACTGGGGTACCCATAGCATAAAAGCATATCGTTACAGATACTAGGCCTTTTATGCCAACACGGTAGTGGTTCCGTATAAGGCATCTGTCCGACCGCTGGCGACGAAGAAACTACCAACGAATTTCTTGCACAAGAAATATACAAATTATATTATTACAGGTAAGTAATGGATACATGTACAACATGTAACGTAAAAATATACATATAGGGCAAGGCTTCTTCAAATGATATCAAACGATAGTAGAAGGGTTTCAACTCTACAACGATTTTTTCTAAGAATCGATACCATCGGCTTCACTTTTTTTAATTCAAATATTAACGTGTACCGAACTGCCAGTAGCATGTCACGTTACTTGCCATAACACGATCCAAATCTCTTCCATAATTCTGCGCGCCTAGTATCGTAGCAGTTTACCGCAGACGGTATTCTTTCTCCTGACTTCCAAACAGGGATGGGTTTAAAATACATCTTCCAATAAATATAGCTTGATGTCATACAAGCCATGCCATAGTTATGTATATTGAACCTTGACGTTACACGTTGTATATCAATAGTTGATTGCTGGCTCTTCACACGCGAGCACCAATTCTCGATGAGAATTTTGGACGAGAAAATAGGCAAAGGGAGCTCGTTTTGAGCGACTGTCTTATTAATAATATTGACGTTCAAAAAGTGCTGATTCCTAAGTTAGTTTCTGCCTAAGTTGAATAAATGAGTTTTGATTTCTCGCTCAGAGTCCTCGTCGCTGCCGAGGATGGGCGCTGTGCTATTCACTGATTATTTATCAGTAGTACCACAATAAAAGCTAGATTTTCAGCCATATTTGGTCATCCATTAAAACGCTTGATTATATGGAGTTACGTTTCGTTGGTAAAGTTTTTAATTATAGTTGATTTGAGACTATCAGGCACTAGGCAGACAGAAGAGATAAAGAGGTAGAGTTAATTAATAATTTTAAATTCTACGGCAAAGGAAAGTTTGTGGTTTATATTTCTTCCTTTTCGTAATTATTACTTACTACCTGTACTTTAAAATACGTTAGCCTTTGTCTAACCCGTATTAGGCGTGCGTAGTAATTGAGAGCTATCTCCCTCTTGAGGAGAGTGGCTTGTGTCCCAATAATGTAAACATTATAGTTTTTTTTTTTTTTTGTTTTGGATGGGCAATCATCAAATGATCTCCCCCGCTCTGGGCGGAGCGGAAGGGCGTGTCAGACTTTTACTGACTAAAACCCACCTGTGTTCCTTCACTTGCCTGTGCGCCAGGGCCACGGTTTCTATTTTAACCAACCCGCAACCCTGATCCAGGAGGAATCGGTATTCGTGGATCTCGTCACGATGTGTTGACATCTCTTTGAGGCGTCCGTTAAACAACGCGCTGTCGACTCGGGCCTGGTCCTTAAAGGACGGCGAGCTGCCCACTGCTCACCGCCCGCAAGCCCGCGCCTACGGTGGCCGGGAGTTAGATGTTGTCTCCCGACCAGGGCCTACGCACTATGGGAAAATCGCGTATGTTTCGTCTCAAAACTCCGTATCTCAGTTATTTCAAAACTAAATTATCTGTAATTTTGCATACATATACGTGAATGTATAAGGTTTAAAAGAAAAAATAATAATTTTGAAAATTATGTTTATTAATTTATTTAAAAAATAAAAAATAAAAAAAATACATGCATTTATAAGAAAATATACTTTTTTTAAATTTACTTACATAAAATAGAATTAAATATCATTGTATAAACAGTGTCTAACGAGAAAAAATAATGTACAAAATTCAACAATCTCCTACAGATTTTCGTTGACAGCAAGAAGGGACTTGGCTTCATCGAAAAGTTCTTTCGATATTGTTTCTGAGGTATTTCTCAAACTTGATATATATGGACCAGAAGTGTACAATAAGGTATGGAACACGTCTGTATTGGTAGCCGCTCTTGAACATTTTCTAGAATGATGAAGTCTAAACTTTTTGTAATCCTTGTTGCGGGATTCTTGAGCGTCTTCGGACAATTGTCCGATAGGTAATATAGCATAGTACTAAATGATTTTTTCTCCGTGAATAAGTATTTTATGTACGGAGGAAGGCATATAATACCAATTATAATTATTTACGTACAGTTGGGCGGTACTATATGCGTATTCACCGAATTTTTTTGAATTAATAGCCATTCCAGATGACATAGTTTGTAGTATAATGTAGGTACATTCGTTTTATAAGTTCTACGTCTACACCTGTAATGTCTGCAGAGCAAGAGTAATTCTGAAAAAATCTCCGAGCTGTGTTGCCGTCATTACTATTTCCAGTGCCTTGTCGAGGTTTATCGATATGCAGTCCCATTTTCTCCCTAAACCGCTTTTGTACCAGTTTTTTCTTTTCGTCTTTGTTTTTTTTTATTTTCTGGTGTAGTGGCTGACCACTTTTGGAAAGACAAGTTATAGGAAATGTGTAAAATCATCTCCATACTTCTAATCCAAGCGTGTAGTGTTGACAGTCCATATTGAAATGAACTTTCATTCACATCTCGTGTCCTAACTGCCTCTAAGTTATTCATTTGCCGAGGAGTAGCACCACAAATTGTACAAGAAGCGCTCGAAGGAGTTTCAGTTAAAACCAGTGCTACTTTACCATCAATCATGGTTAAAAATAGGTTATGAGTAATTTCAATTACTTCACCATTCTTATTTATCATGGAAGGAGACAGGTTTTCAATTTGATTTTTGATATCAGCCACAACAGAAGCGGTTTTTTCAGGAGTTTCTTTTGCAAATTCTATCAATATAGGTCTGCAATATCTTACGGATGAGCAAGTTTCATTTTTCCAAATAACAATATTAGTTGTCTCATCTATGAGTTTAATGGGTACAAGTGAAGCAATAAAAAGGTTCGCATCTGATGTGAAATCGCTTTCTTCGGGCAAAACTTACTTGTATTCACTTTGCCCTGATGACCCGTCACAACCCCATTTGCAGAATAGTTTCAACTGTCTTAAACCGTTTTTGTAAACTGAACCAATTAGTAATATACGTGCCACAGTATGATCCAATAAGTCTTGCAGATTGACTTTTGCACTTATGTTAGTAATGGTTATGCTCGAATCTGGTGGGTAACACATCTTCTTCGCTTCGGCTAAAGTTGGATAAGAAGGAAACACTGAGCAGGTTTTGTCCGCCAAACAAATACGAAGTTTCCCATACTGTTCTTTGTTAAGGTCTAAGTCAATAAATATCCGCAGTGCTTCTTCCTTTGTAAAAGGTATAACATCTTCAGGGTTCTCAGTTATGAATTTAAGAAACTTTTTCTTATCATTTTTTGTCGCAGTTCGTATAATATTAACAATTGTGGCCTCCTCCGTCTCACCCATAGACCGCAACTCCTGAGTATATGCATTGAGCACACAGTCCAGTCCGTACTCTTGTATTAATTGCATGTTTTTTCGTTTCTTTGTTTTTTCTGAAGATGCTTCGTATGGTTTCGATGGTCTGCCACCTGCACTGCTTCCAGACGTATTAGGGTCATTAACTGTGACTCGATACTCCAGTGGAACACGAAATTCACCATTTAACCAGTCGACGTTATTACTTTCAAAGCGTTCTCTTTTCCGGGATGCATTTCTCCAGCGTTCGTTACATTTAGATACCAAGTTTCTTTGAATGTAGGAGACCACAGTATTCATATCCTCTGGTGACAAATTGAAATTTTCTTGCAAGTAGTTTTCTATATTATTCCCATTTATCAACAAATTGCACAACTCTCGTTTACTACAAACAAATTCACCCATTATTTTCAAATCAGATAACTTCTGTGAATATTTGAAAATAGGTATTAACTGCTTTTTAAGGCAACTGAATTTCTGATGAACAACTGTGGATGTTTCAGGGTTCGCCTTTCTTTTATAGGCCAATGAATTAGTGCTATGTGCAAAAAGATAAGAAACTAATATTTGCACTCTTCCCATAACCAACCTGTTTTTAATTTGACCTTAATTGATATAGTGACCATATTTTATCAAATATGGTGGTCAAAACTATATCAAAACCACAAATAACTATAAATAATAATGACCATTTTATCAATTTGACCTTAATAGATAACAGATGATTATGTGAGCAGTAAAAAGATATTGGAAAAAAATTATCTCGCGATATGTTTTGGTACCGTGTCAGAAAAGGCGCAAGTATGCGCAACTTTTTTTTTTCTCCTTGTGTAAACTAATGTTTAAAGATCGTAATACAACAAATATCTCGACAGCGGCAAACAGCGGTAAACGGGTAAGTCTCGTTAAAAAAAAAGTAACCTGAAAATTATACCATCTTAAACTACATTGGTTAATTTTAATATATTTATTTATTATATATAATATTATTTAAGAAACGTTATGAGGAGATTATAAGCATTTCAAAAATGTATAATACTTATACATTTATAAGAAAAACTTTTGAGTAATGTCTCGTTGAATTGTAGTAATGTATTGTGCCAAAATCACATCATTGAACATGAGTTAGCTTTGATGCCTTTTTATATACATTATGGTTAGCAAAAAATAATTAAAAAATATAGAAAAGAAAGCTTATTTATAAGACTAAATTAATTAATTAGTTCTACTCCATAACAACGACTTTCACGTGAAACGGTTTTGAGACGGCCTTGTATGGGGCTTTCCCATTGTGCTACGGCGGCTAGAGGCGTGAGGGCGCTGAGGTTGATTATGTTTCGTGAAGTTTTTTTTCAATTCTAGAACGTCATAATGATGTCAGAAATAAAACTTTGTCACAACTAATTAGGCTGTTTCAATAATAGGGCAATGAATAATAGATCCCCAGCTTCGTGTATTAAGATTATTGAATCTACGTCACTAGACATACAATTCAAAGTCATCTGCCTACCCCCTCATGTAAAGCCTAAACTATTGTTATTGGGTGGGAAGTTACGCCAACTTCCCAACCAATAACAATAGTTTCACCCATTAACATTAACACTCTCTGTAATAATTAATAACCGTTACAATAATAAACTAAGACGCTAGTCATATGGTTATAACAATATACTTAGTCGGTACGTTGATATATTTGGCTATATCAACATATATGTATATGTATGTATGTGCCTCGGTGATATATTTGAGCGACAGCGACATTAATTTCACGTCAAACACAAATAACTGTTTTAATACAGACTTGTGCCTATTCTACGGAACATATGTACTTACATATACATAATATAATTTTAAGTTTTATTACGTTCTATGACTTTGTTTTGAAGGAAACAAAGTATCATACAATAATTAGAATTACATAAGTTAGTACTTACATAATTATTTTTTTCTTGCCATTTGTATGCCAGAATATCAATCTGTCTAATTCCTTTAACAGACTTTCAACTTTATCAGCAAAGTATTAAGGTCGATGGGGAAAATTCGACAGGTTCGGGAAGCTTGACCTACAGCTGGCATCTCTACATCAAAAATGACAATAGGATATATGATAGATGAGGCGGCTTATTGTGTCATTCACTTCAACACTCTGCAAGTTGTATTGACCTTTTAAAATATTTTTTCTTATTTGTATTGAACATCATCTCCTAAGCATCTCAAAGCCTTTTTGTTTCAACGAGAATGTTCTTTAACGACTACCATTTCCTTCCTTTCCTGTTTTGGAACAAACCTCTGTCTTACATTTCTTTTCATGATCGAAACAACCACGTATTTTTTTTTCTCTCTACCCACATTTTCATGTACTTCCTTTTATAACGCTAATATGTTTCAGGAAACTAATTCTCCTTATCCCGAGCTAAAGGCAAGCATAAACACTGGTAATAAATTAGAGCAACGCACACATTAATCAAGTTTACTTCAATAACCCACATTGTATATTCATAAGCGGATTCCACGAGACTAATCATTCATCTTGAGACAATGATAAATATATGAGGTTCAAAGGAAATGGCGTAGAAGGTTCACTGAATATACGATCCCTTTTACTACAGTAAGCAGACTTTTGACGGATCTTCGAGAGGTCTTGACGTGGAAACCAGAACGTTGTTGATTATGGTCAAATAAAATACATGATAAATACCAAGCCTATGTCTAAAGGCTTTCAGTATTGCAGAATGCAGCTGTACACACACATACTATAATAATAATATTTATTTATTTTCTCACCACAATATCCTTATAAAATAATAACAAAGAAAAACAATGTTGTCTAGTTATGGGCTTATAGAAAATACAGGGTGGCGCAATAGAACGTGCATATTGCATCATCTTTTTTTGCGGGGTAGAAGGGGCGTGGGCGAGGGGAGACCGATATCGTTGGGTAGCGCGGTTCATGAAGTTTTAGTCACTATGAGTCACTTCGACGGGAAGCGTCGCGAATTTTGCGTGCGCGCATTTTACGAAAACTCTCGTTCGTACGTAGTTGTCAGGCGACTATTTTGTTCTGAGTATGGTGTACGGCAAATTAGGGAGGCTCCGAGTGCTAATTTAATTAAAATCTGGATAAAGCGGTTTGAAGAGACTGGATCGACGTTTAAACCACACGCAAAAGGTCATCCACGCACATCTAGGACCGAAGACAATATTGAGAGTGTTAAGCAGTCGGTACGAGAAGATCCACAAATGTCTACTCGCAAGAGATCGTCTGTCCTAAACATATCGCGACGAAGTTTGCAACGAATTTTAAACTTGGATCTTAAATTGCATCCATACAAGCTGCAATTAACTCAAGAATTGAAAGACTCTGACTTCATAACACGGCTCACATTTGCTAATGAAATGTTTAATCGGTTTTCAAATTTTGAAAACATCCTTTTCTCTGATGAGGCACATTTTCATATGAATGGGTTCGTAAACCGCCAAAATTGTCGTTATTGGAATAGTGAGAATCCCAGACTCAAACATCAAAAACCGTTACATAGCCCTAAAGTGACATTTTGGGCCGCAATCTCTGCCAAAGAAATAATTGGTCCTTATTTTTTTGAAAACGCACGGGGGCAAAACATCACTGTTAATACCGAACGCTATGTTGCGATGTTGGAAGGTTTTTTGGCCCCAGAACTTGAAAATTCAAGAATAAAGAACTCTAGGACTTGGTTTCAACAAGACGGAGCTACCAGTCACACATCAAATGACTCCATGGCGGTTGTGAAGCAGATGTTCCCTGGCAAACTGATTTCGAAAAGAGGTGATATCCCATGGCCTCCGCGCAGTCCAGACTTGACGCCTCCTGACTTTTTTTTGTGGGGATACCTCAAACACAAAGTCTACACCAATAATCCGAGAAACATCAGTCAGCTCAAGGAGAATATTCGTGGTAAAATGGCAGCAATCACACCAGCACTACTTAAGAAAGTTTTCGGTAATTTCCGTTTGCGGTTAGAGGAGTGCCAACGTAGAGAGGGTCATCATTTAGATGATGTTATTTTTAAAAAATAAACTTCAATTATCACTTAATAATTGCTTAGTTTTATTTTAACTAACCCTTTTGTATTTATTTTTTAATAATTATTTTAAAAATGCACGTTCTATTGCGCCACCCTGTATTGTGAGAGACTGGTGCCTAAGCTAAATCAAAATCAAAGTATTTATTTCAAATAAACCAGTTACAGGCACTTTTGAATTGTCAGGTCGGTCAGTCAATAAGATGAAGCTAGTCGCCCATTCCAAAGAGTAGGTACCTACCTATGGAGAAGAACGGGCAAGAAGCTCCATGCTAAGCCGAAGTCTGTATTTCAGGCCACCAGGTCTCCACCCCAGATATACATTTTTATCATAGTTTCCCGTATACTACAACTAAACAATGATTTAAATGTTACTTATAGGAAGGACTTTTCGTTGGGAGTGTGTGGATATGTAAGTGTGTGAGAGAGTGAGTGTGTGAGGTGTGTGAGTGTGTGAATGTAGTGTGAGTGACGAAAAATCGGTGCTTGTTATACTGCGTGTTGTATATGCGTGTAGTAACATATAGATAAACGGTAAGACAATGCTGTGACTATTTTGAGATAGATAGTAAATTTTCAATAGTTTCGTAGTATTGACTACGATACTACTGAAAATCTGTCTTTAGCCATCCTTGAAGCTTTTTTTACAGAGGTGTTTCGTGAGTGGACAGATCTGTTGTGAATTTTGTTTATTCTGTTATAGAGGTAGCCTCCAAGAAAACAAAATAATCGTCACACTATATGAAGCGTGTGCATTATATAGATATTGGTATAATGATATACGCAAAATATAAGCATAATCACCTAACGTCCTCTCCAGGTGTGAGGGACCCATATACTTATAAAACATAATTTCTAAATTATCTAAGCCAGTGCTTGACAGCGATCCAGTCTGATGAGCAATGATACAATCGTTGATGGCAAAGTGCACCAGTTTGTTTTTTTTTTTTTCACTATACACCATAACTTTGAAGACACTTATAATGACGGAAAGAATCTGACAAGAAAAATCTGAAGGAAATAATCTGACGCTGCAGGCAAATTATTCCAGTCCTTTTTCTTGTTGTGGAAGGGAAAACATGAAATATCCTTTCCCGCTCTGGGCGGAGCGGAAGGGCGTGTCAGACTTTTACTGATTCTAACCCACCCCTGTTTCTTCACTTGTCTGTGCGCCAGGACCACGTTTCTTTTTTAACCATCCCGCAACCCTGACCCAGGAGGCATCGGCCTTCGTGGACCCCGTCACGATGTGCTGACATCACTTTGAGGCGAGTCCTTCGATGTACGCAGTATAAATGACGAGGCAAAACAATTAGTGCGAATCTTAGCGGTGTCAATAGCGTAAGGGTAGATACTCGCCGTATAACTGTTTCTCTGATAAAGGAAAATACGAAAGTAACTCTGTCTGTCTGTCTGTTACGCTTTCCCGCTTAAACCTCTCAACCGATTTATAATATATAACCGATAACCGAACTCCACGCGGGCGAAGCCGCGGGCGGAAAGCTAGTAAATATAATAAAAAAATGAATTAAGTGGTAAGTGATATCCCTACATTAATCGAATCCTACATACATTTTCCTGCAACGCTAACTGTTCGTAAGTGATTTATATTGTACCCTGTATTAAATAGACCTTCTGTCGCCTCCTTATCACTACCACGGACCCTAAAGTGACAGATAACGTCAAGGTAAGTCAACAGACAGTGTAGGGTTGACCTCACTAGCTACGAGTTGAAGCAAACGTGTCAGCTGGGGTGACATGATTCAAGAAATGGGGCAATGATGTATGGTTTCTGAAGATTGACTATTATGCTTGTATGGTAAGTCGCGAATAGAGTTATTCCGTGTTAGTCTAAATGAAGGCATATGCCACGAACTAAAGTCTAGATTCTAGATAATTGAAGACAATGGTTTTCGACCAACTTAATGATAATGATAATGCAGATGAGTTATCTGTTCCTAAACAACACGGAAAAAATACACTGCCTTCGTATTTCATGGTAGGAATTGAACTAAATGAGACCTTACGAAAACTAAATTTTCACTTCTTCTTCTTCAGCCTATAGAGGTCCACTGCTGGACAAAGGCCTTTGGGCCCCAAGGCTTTCCACGATGACCGGTCCTGTGCTGCCCGTATCCATCGGCTTCCCGCGACCTTCACCAGGTCATCGGTCTACCTTGTTGGGGGCCTCCCTACGCTGCGTCTTCCAGTACGTGGCCGCCACTCCATAACCTTACTGCTCGAGCAGACGAGCAATGTGCCCCGCCCACTGCAACTTAATTTTAGCGACACGAAGAGCTATGTAATGCTATGACTTTGGTTCTTCTGTGGATTTCCTCCCATTCAATTCAATTTCCACTTGAGTGTTTGAAAACCTTTATTAAATAAAACTCTCTTTTTTACCTTAAATTCAACACCTATATGTTGAATTTAAGTAACGGATTCAGAAACTGGGTCCAATGTAGTGTCTCCGCTAATAGTTTAACTGCGAATCCTATCCCAACGCAGCACCAAACACAACTACACTATAAACAAAGCCCACGTCAATACTCTGCCGAACCGCTCCAGAAATATCCCAGCACTAGTTCATCGATCGCTCCGCAAATAGCCGAAACCCGATCGGCTCACATTACCCGGGAATCGAACCCACGCCACAGCGGATCGAGTGCCCTTCCGTCGTCAAGTCGTCTGTGAAAAGTGGTGACATTAGCGATAGGTTGTAAGGGATCTCTGTGGCACGGTGTGTGTCACGCAGACAGCTTGATAAAGGTAGATAGTCTGATTTTGAATCAAAGTTGTTAAGTTAGTTTGGATTCACGGTTAATTGGCTTTTGGGACTGTTTTATCGAAGTTCGTATAATTAGCAGACTGGTGTAGATCGTGTACTAATGTTGTTAGAAAGGGCTCAGTTATTTGGACAGGTAAAGAGTTCAAAAATATAAACGGAGATCTATATATTTGTGTTAAAACCATTTATTCTAAAAACCATGACTCAAAAATGATCAGATTACCTAATTGTTTTTTCATCGAAATTGTCCATATCATCATTCATCATTCTCCTGCCCTTATCCCAATTTATTTGGGGTCGGCGCAACATGTATTTTTCTTCCATACATCCCTATCAGAAGCCATCTCGGCAGTCACCCCCTTCTTAGCCATATCATCCTTCACACATTCCATCCATCGTTTCTTTGGCCTTCCCCTACTCTTATAGCCATCAACATTCATAATTAAGACTCTCCTCACGACATTCTCCTCATTTCTCCGTAACACATGCCCGTACCATGACAACCGATTTTCACACAACTTTTCAGCTACCGGTGCCACTTTCAGACTTCCTCTTATGTACTCATTTCTTATTCTATCCATTCGTGTAACACCACACATCCCTCTTAGCATTCTCATCTCGGTTGCATGCAATTGCCTTTCATTCATCCCTTTCGTAGCCCAACATTCTGATCCATACAAGACAGCAGGTCGGATCATGGTTTTATATATTTTCCCTTTAAGTTTAAGGGGAATGCGGGAGTCGCAGATTGTTCCCGTGACCTGCCGCCATTTCATCCACCCAGTGTTAATTCTGTGCTTAACCGTCCGATCTATTTCGCCATCGCTTTGCACGAGTGAACCGAGATACTGAAAGTCGGAGCAGATTGGGAGAAGTGCGCCATCAAGCGCTATGGCTCCAGAAGTGGAGAGACCGCCGAAATCGCAGAACATATATTCGGTTTTGGTTCTGCTGATTTTCAAGCCAACATTCTCCAGCTTCTGTTGCCATTTCCCCAATCTGCTCTGGATCTCAGGTCCATCTTCACCGACGAGAACAATGTCATTGGCGAACAGCATGCACCAGGGTGCCTCCTCCTGGATGTCCGACGTAAGAGCGTCCATAATCAACAGGAAGAGGTACGGACTTAAAGCCGATCCCTGGTGTAAGCCTACCGCCACACTGAACTCGTCGGTATTGCCAGCAGCCGACCGGACGTAGGTACGAGATTGACTGTACATAGCACGAATTAACTCTACATACTTCCCAGGCAAAACTTTCTCTTTCAGGGCCCAACTTGAACTGCTATTCTTACTTCATCCATGCTAAATCGAAATTGTCCATATATTCAAATAAAAAACTGGCTGTATGCAATGGAATAAAAACGGGTGGATTGAAGAAATTTGTAAAGTCTCGTGTTTATAGTAACCAGACTACCTTCAACAACTTCATCTTCTTGTTTCAAATTATATACCTAATCTTCGTCTTCATGTCAATGACACTACTGAATTTTATATCTTTCCAATTGTTATTGGTTCAATAACTTTGCCATTTTGATAGCGTCAGTGGTTGATGCAGGTCACTTTGACACATACTCTGACACGAGAGGAGATGAAGGATGGTTTACGACAGCTCCACAATCACACCCTACCGCCTTTTAAGCCGCACTTGACCATGTAGGATTTTCAACTTTTCTCTTGTATCCGATGACGGTTCAGACACTTTGAAATTGAGCACGTAAAACTCCCTGCTGATGCTCCTTTGGTGGATAGATAGTAAGTAGTAGGAGCAGAGCATCTTGCCAATACCTAGTAAGTACAATGAAAATCGAAATCAAGTCATTTATTCAAATTAGGCTTAGACTGTCTTATGTAATAGACAATAGAAAGTGCTGACTTTCTATTGTCTATTACATAAGACAGTCCCCTAAAACGCCCCTTCCCACCATTTCACCTCCTTGTTTCACTTTAAACATTGAAAATAAGACTGTTTATCATGTAAATGTAACATACGAATACTTTTACACGTCAAGTTAAAAAAAAATAGCTTCATATAGTTGACACCTCTCAATTACCGGTGATAATAAAACGGGGAAACAAACTCAGGCGTTAAAGTCTCTTAAGAGTCCCGTCGATTCCATATCTCCATCAATTCCTTCCAAAAACTTACTCTCTCATGAAGATCTCCACAAACATGTCCCCACACTATCATATATTATAGTACATAGTATCCTAGTACACATCTTGGCTAGTAGGTACACAGTTCACAAGTTCGTCTAGTACCACATGTTATATACAAGTTCCGGCGAAATCGGAAGCAATAAGGCGGGGTACACACATGGTATGGTGTGTTTGATTTGTCAACCGACACTTCAGTCAGTGATGCGGAACTGTTGAGACTTATGTATGTACTAGCTTTCCGCCCGCCGCTTCGCCCGCGTGAAGTTCGGTTATATCGCGCTTTTTAGATTTCCCTCGGGAATATTAATTTTTTCCGGGATAAAAGGTAGCCTATGTTCTTTCTCAGGGTCTAAGGGTTACTTTCGCATTTATAATATTAGTATGGATATAGTATGGATTACTGTTATTGTGAACGTAAGAATAAAAACTTTCCTCTGTTTCAGGGTATGCAGTTGTCCACACAATTTAAATTGGCATGTCCCGAGGGCTTCATTAATTTAGGATTCAGCAATGAAGAGGAACAACCCAAAAATCCTATATCTACATAACAGAGCCCATATGTGACACCAGTCAGCGGAACACGACGCCGATGTTTCGTGTACATTAGGTGCAATTAATTACGTTATATGTAGGTATATATTTATAGTATGTTAAGTTTTTATGTTTATTTATTTATTTAAATAGAACGGCAGAAGCCAATTACACTATTTAAACACAAACGACACTAAACAGTATAGTATATAAACAATATAGTATTGTATATGTTTAGGAAATAAATTGATAAATATATAATTAATATAACATACATACAAAATCAGCCTATAATGTTCCTTCTTGGGACAAAGGCCTCCTCTCGGTGAGAGGGAGTGGGCCTTAATCTACCACGCGGGCCCAGTGCGGGTTGGTAGATGTTACGTGTCTTCGAAGTTACCTATATCTACGTATCTTACTTATATTGCCAAAAAATCAAAAACCATATTTTCTACTTATAAGTACGTCCACATCTTTTACACATGGCAGCAGGGTGTCCATTATCCAACCGTCACTCAGGACAGTCCTGTTAACAGTGGGTGACAACAAATATCGTGAGTAGGGTAGCCACGCTGATGTTTGACTGTGAGATCTCGTTGATAAAGTTCCGATTTCGTGTCCAAGTGTTCTTATTGATAGGTGAGAGGTTATTTTTTAAAGAAATTTGTAGAAATCGAATAATATCCCTAATCTATAGAAACCTTAAACGACAATCACTACCTTACAAAAGATAACAAACGACGTGTCTGTCACTTGCAAGAGATTTATTATGTTCGTGTATATGCCACCTACATGTATTAAATAATGAAAATTATTACAATTAAAATCATGGGCTCTTAATAAACTAGCGCGCTTTACCATCAATGATTGTATCACTGCTTACCATCAGGCGGGATTGCGGTCAAGCGGTAGTTTATAATTTATAAAAAAAAGTAATTTATTAAAATTATGCTGATAAACAGCATTTTTCTAACGTCAAATTGCATAAGACTGTCATCCTTCAAAACTCCAACAACAACAAACTCCAGCAGCACATCTACTTTCTACCTACTTCAGCAAACTTTTACAAACCCCAATACAGTTGAAAAGTTATCTAATTGAAAAGTTTTCTCTCCCAACTTATTACAAAAACAAACAATCATTCATAATCACACGCGGAGTTCGATACCCACACCACGACAACCTTCCTAAGGCCATCGACACTACAACGAGTTGTTATTTAATCTCGAAGACAATAGCAATTGCATTACAAATAAGTTTGCAAGATCAAGGGGCTCGTTACGAGAGCATTATATGCTAATGTGGCGTTCTTTGTGAGATAAATTAGAATTCAGAGGCAGTCCATTTGGAAAAAGGACCCTCGACCATTCTAATGTATGTAAAGACTAATATGTTTTTCTTCTCAGATCGTTATTGAGTGTATTTTTGTGTATGTAATGTAATTGTTGTTTTAATTTCGGTTTTTTCAGTCTGTACTTTTAGAGTTTGTGTTAGTAATGGCTTATCAGTTTGGCTTATTAAAATGGCTGCTTAATTTACATAACTATGGTTGGGATTTGATAAATCAAAGTAACTACTTACCGTTTCTTCTCCATAATATTTACGCATAATATGTTCATAATATCTCGTACAATGAAACGTGTTCTGATATAATCATAATCTTTGGTCACTGTATTGATGTGAATGAGGAACTTACCTGCAACAAAAATAAATAAAATTATGAATTTAAAGTTCTTATAGAAATAACGTTTTATTTAACGAACCGGCGGCTATATATTGTATTGTACATAGTTAGGTACAACTCTACTTCAGCTACGTAAATAAATATGTGTGTATATAATATCATGTCTGAACTCTTCGAGGAATTACGGGCTGTTATGGCATTTTACGGACCGCGTGAAAACGTAATCAGAAACATCACAATAAAAACGAAAGAAAATATATTTATTGCAGGAAATGACGCATTTAGAAAAGGTAGGGGAAAATATAAGTCATACACACGCAAAACGGCTCAGCATAATGCTAAGACCCATGTAAGAAAGAGCTCCAGCGCTGGTTAAATACAATAAAATAGGCAACATTTTTAGCATTCACTGTCAAAAACTCAATTTAAAACTACTTTCGCCCCTGGCATGGCATGGAATTTGGCCTCCGAAGTATTATGGCGTTTGTAAATAAAAACTTTGTCATTCGACAGCCGGTCGGCCGTTTTACGAAAAAAGTTTCATCAAAATTTGGCCAGCGTGTGTGAGTTGTCGACATACGAAAATATATGTCGACGGACCACTCTTTGGAGTCGGATATTATTAATAATGTCCTAGTAGGACATAAGCATAATAGTGACCAAATTGGTGAGGATATTCAGGAAGTTCACCTGCGTCGTACTCGCAGCCGTCATGCGTATATGATGTATTGATTGATTGTAACACAAACACGAAGGAATCTTTATATCTTTCGGAGAAACACTAACTCCTAAGTCACAGGGCTACACCTAGTTTAGGAGTCAGAGTATCCCATATTGTTAATTAATAATAAGCCTTATATTGCTACAAATGCTAATATTAATGTATGTCCACATTTTTGTTTATAACAATACAAATGTTTTTGAAGTGAGAAAAGAAATATTATTATTATATACGTAGTTATAGTTTGCATCTCCCCTTATGAAGACAAAACACATGAGTTTATGAAAGTATATAATACTGATTTTAACCACATATATTTTCATCATCTTGTTGCCATACGTCTGCAGTTTTCAAAATGAAAATCATTTGTCTCGACCGCATCTAAATCCATAATATATCCATACTAATATTATAAATGCGAAAGTAACTCTGTCTGTCTGTCTGTTACGTTTTCCCGCTTAAACCTCTCAACCGATTTTGATGAAATTTGGCACAGACAATCTTTAGACCCTGAGAAAGAACATAGGCTACCTTTTATCCTGAAAAAATTGATGTTCCCGAGGGAAATCTAAAAAGCGCGATATAACCGAACTCCACGCGGGCGAAGCCGCGGGCGGAAAGCTAGTGTATACATATAAATGAAAGAATCCATTTAATATGAGCCCATACATTTAAATGTAGCCGCAATTACATAACGGGCTATTGTGACGGTAATAAAATAAAGTTTTACGAGCTAAGGTCACAATGGGACTGCACTATTAATAAATAATAGCAGCATTATTAGCTTGGTCACCGTTATATTTGTACGGAACCATCAGTTTTATGAGCTCGCTGTATTGGTATTAATATTACATGAGAACTGTGGGGGTGGACGCTGTGTTTGTATTTTATGCCGTGTGTACTGAATAGAAGAGTTATGTGGAATAATTAGAAGGGTGTCCTTAAACAGTGTTTAAGGACAAATTTGTGAACAAAAGGATGAACAAAGTTTTATAAGAATCATTACATTGCTTTTCGGCTATATATTGAAGCTATAAAAACCTCGTGGTCAAAAAGTTTACAACATTCTTCAAACAGTATTCAATAAGCATTTTCATTTCCAAGCACCTTTAACTGGCTAAAATCGCTTTGCCAAAGAAAGTTCCAGGTACTCCAGCGCTTTCCGCAACAAACAAGTGACTTGGAGCAAATAATCACTGCCACGGAGAAAGCTTCTCAAAGTCACTGATACCACCATAAAAGCTTTAATGTGACTGATGGTGTCCATTCGCCATCAGTCTTGAAAGGGGAACAATGGCGTACTTAACATAATTACTTCCCTTAAGAAGAAACCAGTCACATTTGAAAACCTACCATAATATTATCAGAATAGAGTTGATTTTTAGTTGTAAGTGATAGAATGGAAAGAGTCTCGAAATTCCCAAACGAAATTATGGTCAGTGGACCACACGTGTGCTCTAATTTTTCTCTTTATAATAATGGAGAACCATTACATATTTGGGAATGTAATGCAAAGGATTTTCGTTTTTGTGCATTGAATAGTTCTTGGTACAACATAACACGTGTGCCTTTTATTTTGGACACATGACGTCTTTACCGCACAAAAAAGTGCGCCACATATATTATTTTGGCTAATTTAATGCAGGTAAATGACTTAAAAGTAAGTCTGTACCGAGATAATGACTAACAGAGATATACATATAAAAGAAAAAATACACGTTGCACTGAACAGACATACATTGATATATATAAAATAGAGTATAAAATACCTTAATAAAAAGCAAGTAATTATTATATGGATGGCAGTTTATGTGGTGCTAATGGAAAATTTTCCGAGAAGTTAAAATTAAGTGCGCCCCTAATACGCGTAATTTAGGACACCTGCATCTTGACGAGCACTCAGGTAACGCTGCTAAATGACGTTGAACATTATGCAGCACTGTTTGCCAAACTTTGTCAATCAGTAGCAGGTATTCAAAACCCTTCATTATACTTAGTTGCATTAAGTTACTTAGTTAATAAGTAAAAGAGAAATTATCATGGAAATAATACAGGCTGACGTAATAATAAAAATGAAATCTGATATCTATATTGTGAAAAAGTATGTGTGCATTACACACGGGGTAGAAGTGAAACCTTCAAAAATGTTGGTTTCATGATAATAAGACGAATGTGAAATTTCGCGAAGAGGATAATTGTCGGTTTTAGTAATGATCATAATGACAAAAAGTTAGATAATTATTGTGTACTTATTTTATTCGTATAATAGCGGCCGCCCGCGACAGCCTCCGTGGCGTAGCGGTAGCGGACGCAGCCGCTGCGCAAGGTGGCGCGGGTTCGATCCCCGCACAGTGCAAGTATTTGTATGCATGAATATGAATATTTGTACTGGTCTAGTCGTGCCTCGGAAAGCACGTTAAGCCGTTGGTCCCGGTTGCCCTACGAACATCTAGTGGCAGTCGTTACGGGTTGTTGGAGCCCTCAAAATTCCTACAATTGCTCTAACTGCAATGCTTTGATGTCGCCTTCGGGTTGTGGAGGTCAGACGGCAGTCGCTTCATGGAAAATGTCGAAGTTTAGCCATATCAGCAGTTGGACTGGTAAAGCGGACCCCAGACTCCAAAGCTGAAAACGCTTCGGATGCGACTGGGATTAACACTGGGATGATGATGAATAGCGGCCGCCCGCGAATTCATTCGCGTGGAGTTAGTGACTTGAACATTGTATTTAAACCCCAAAAGAGTCAATTTCTATATATTCATTGTTACACTTCTAGATCATAATATAATATACCTACATTTTATTTTTTTGTTTTGCTCCGCTCCTATTGGTCGCCGCGTGATGTTATATAGCCTAATTAAAGCCTTCTTGGATTGATGGGCTATTTAACGCAAAAAGATTTTTTTAAATCCGACCCGTAGTTCCTGAGTTTGCGCGTTCGAACAAAAATATCTATACTGTAAAGCTGAAAAGTTTGCAGCTTTACAGTATAGATATTACATAAATATATTCAGACTCTGAGCTTTTAATTTCGATAAAGAGGATAATGGTAAATAAAGTATGAAATAAAAAAAGAAAAGTTAGAAGAACGGGCAAGAAACTCCATGGACACTCTTTTAAAATGATCAAGCTATTGATACAAATGATTACAGAGGTAAATGTACTTACACCTACAGATTCGATCGTTTCGTGGTTCTTACAAGCTTCAATTTCCTTTTTTATTAAAATAACATTGGTAATATTTGTAAACCAATGCAATAACACTAAGGTAGACACCATCAAAACTTTACAACCATGGCTTTGAGTTACCAGGCATCTGTGTGGCTACCATGAGTTTTCATTACGAGACTCGATCGTCGATATCGACCGCGTTTGGCGCTCTCATTGGTTGAGAGTTCTTACAACCTTGAAGCGATATCGGCGATCGAGTCTTAGTAATGAAAACTCATGGTAGCCACACTGAGGTTTAACTTCCTGTATTTAAAGCCATTTGTGACAACCATGTATACTCTTTTAGAAGCCATGAAAGATCTTCAAAATCAAATATCATCACTTTACATTACATCGTTATTTAATCGATAAAACTGTTTATCGTAGTAGATACTATACTATGTGACAATAAAGTTTACGTATAGTGTTTAGAAGAACGATAAAACTACTACAGCATCATTTTATGACACCGGAACGTCAGTTTTACGATAGCTCCAAGTAATACAAAATCTGAGGATATAGTTTCCAATAATATATAAGAGATGGTGCTGTAATTAAAATGGCGAGGAAAGAGGTTTTGAATTTTTAAGTGAAGATGATTATAACTCAATTATGTTAATGATATCTAATATTCAATGCGGCTTTATTCAAATGAAGTCTGATACACAGAATAACAGCTCATTACTTTAAATGTCTTTTATGAGTTTTCTATAAGAGAAAGTATGCAAGGGGGGTATTTACATTTTTGTATATATACTTTATTGTAAACCAAAAGATATATTACATAAAAATACATTCAACACTACAAAATACACAATGGGCGGCCTTATCGCTAATACAATCTCTTCAAGACAACGTTAGAATAGACAGAAATCTTCCTGGACATAAACTGGGTCTGTCGTTGATGCAAATATTATGCAAACTATACACCAAAATATATACATAGGTACATAGGTATGTATATACAAAATTATACATACATAAATAAATACATACACACTGAATATACAACAACTAAAACAGATGATAGCTCAGTTAGTTTAACAAAATTACAATGACAAGTTGATTGTTCCGCTTTACTTTAAATGATAATATACAACTGTTATGTGATGTTAAATTACAGTTTATGCATGTATATTTAACTATTTTCGCGGTAATAATGATTTTTCTGTAAATTAATGTCAGTGGTGCTGTACCGTTTCAATTACGTATAGGTACAATATGTAAAGAAAACCCTGTCCGATCTGTGAAGGTATTGTTAGGTATCGATAACTTATTCTACTAAAGCCTACAAAGCCGGGCTAAACTTAAAAAAAATCCTCCTAAAAAAGTAAAAGGAGGTACCTTAATACATGTGCAGTAGGCAATATACGCGCGGGCGCAGGGGGGCAGGGTACGCAGGGTACGCAGCACGTGGTCGTATCGCTCATAATACATATGGTATACAGTATATGAATAAACAACTAAGTATTACAATTTTATATTGTTTACTGAGTTTAGTTCGGTTACTATGGAACTGAATATACAACACGGTGCTACAAAAGCAAACAACTTTCTTAATATACCATATGTATTTTATTACGGCACATATCTTATATTCACCAATACCTAGGTCAATATTTATACGTGCTTGTCAGCACTCATTCCAATATTTTCTACGCATACCATGCCGTTATCACTCAAGTTGTACTTTAAAAATTATGAATAACCTTTTCATCACGTCATCACTTAACCCTTTACTACTATCACTAACGTAAGTCACCACTTGACCTACATGCGTATGCGCACGATATGTGTATGTGCAAGGGGAAGCGTAGTATGTGCCTCCGTAGTGCCACATAGTTTGTCTAATATAAGTAGGTTATGATTTGAGTCACCTGAATGGTATAGCTTAAATTCTAATTTTGCTTTTAAATGTTTATGTAAAGAGGCTTAAGTAATATATTAAAAAGAAAAAATATACCTAAGTTAAATCATATTATTCATAATATAAGGACTTTTAATGTAATACTTATGAATTTACCCCCTTATTCATAAAAGTTATTTAAAGTTAACTAGTGATTCGCGGGTTCGATTCCAGGTCAGGCAAGTACCAATGTAACTCTTCTAAAGTTATATGTACTTTCTAAGTGTATCTTGGACACCAATGACTAAAGGTGAAGGAAAACATCTTGAGGAAACCTGGACTTTAAGTCTGAAATCGCCAACCCGCATTAAGCAAGCGTGGTGATTACGCTCAATCCTTCTCTGTATGAGAGGAGACCTGTACCCAGCAGTGGGACGATAAAAAGGTTGATGATGAACTAGTGATTAGCGATTCTTTAACCATATATTTTAAAAACTCCTTAAACACTATGGTGTTTATTCATAAACGATGATTAAAGTTATGTGACGTTAAAAGGTCAAAAATGTAGAGTAGATATGCTTAAAAAATCGCTACTCACTAGTTAACTTTGAACAACGTTTATGAATAAGGGGTTAATGTTAATTATGATTTCTTTTGGTCAGATTGTGGTGGCCAATTTGTGGGCGAAGTTCTATTTGATTTTTCTATATTTTTATCAATGTAATCGCTAAATCAACCTGTATTAGTTTTCCTTCAATATTCATTACTTCTACATATGTCGCATCGCACATAAAACTCATAAATTTACCAGCCAAATCATTGAACATCAAACTGGACATTTGTTATAGCTTTTCACACACCGAGGTTTATATGATATATCTTGAATACGATACATAATTTATATTCTATTTCTTTTTAACCTTGCCCCACACTTTGAAATTCTTCTGTATCACATGTATACACAAACAGCTAGACTGGAACAACTACTTGTAGGTCACACAAATATTTGTTCTGTGCGGGAATCGAGCCCGCGACACTCAATGCAGCAGTCAAAACCTTAACCACTGCGCTAACTGTGCAGTTATTTTTTATCTTCTATATTGCATCGATCTATCCGTATTGTCATATGACAATCAGAATATATAATTTGGCCAATATTATGTTTGGACTTTAAAAAGAGACAGAGAGATATTTTGTGACCTCTGACTTTGTTTCGCATTTTCTTCTCAGAGTAATCAGTTTTTTTTTTTTTTACAAATTATAAACCAGCGCTTGACCGCAATCCTGCCTGATGGTAAGCAGTGACGCAATCGTTGATGGTAAAGCGCACTAGTTTATTAAGAGCCTATTCACTCTAGCCTTGAAGACACTCAAATTGTAGTCCAACCAGCCGTACGACGGGTCGTCCGCTGGTGGAACGGAGATGGGGGAATGAAATCTTGCAATTCCCTCGCACACTCCCCGAAATGCATCCTATAGAACACCGAAAGGCTGGCGCTGGCTACTCTACGCCTGTGCTCTAGGCTTTGGAGACCAACTCGAGTTAGATCAGGGTCACCAATCAGCCTCTTTGCACGTCTCTCCACTGAATCCAAAGTGGCCAGGTGACACTTGGCAGCACCAGCCCAAATGTGGCTGCGGTACTCCACACACGAACGGACCTGTGCTTTGTATAACATTAGAAGCTGCCCAGGTGTGAAGTACTGCCGGACCTTTGCGATAACGCCAAGTTTCCTGGCAGCCACCCTGGCCTTGGACTCAATGAACCGCCAAAAGTTAAGGTTCGAGGAAATCTCAACTCCCAAAAGCTGAAGGCGGTCGGAACACTCCAAGGACACATTCCGAAAAGTAGGGGCCAAGGTGAACGGGCTCCTTTTGGCGGTGAAAAGACACGCCTGTGTTTTGGCGGCATTGAATGCTACAAGATTGGCATCGCCCCATTCGGAGACTGCCCGCAGTGCAACACTCGTTCGCTCAACCATGGCCTCTCTTTCGGACCGGATTGATTCCCTACTAGCCCGGGCATCCGGCAGGTATCTCTCTACAACTGTGCTGTCATCTGCATACCCATAGATACCAGGCATCAGAAAAAAAAATAACTTGTATAAGTATTTGTACAGAAAATAAATCGTTTATTTTATAATAGAGATTTAGTTTGTTCATACCTACATTCGGCAAAATTCGGTAAAGACGAAGTTACCCAATGGAACATCAGACTAGTCTTGTAGTATTGTTTCAAGCTGTAGCTTTTCCGTTTCACACAACTTATGCTGGCATTAGCTTGGCAAGCGCCCAACACTAATCGTTAACAGCTTATGTTTTAATGGGCAACACTAATGCGTTTTTGAAACTTTTTCTAACAATAGGGAAATAACAGGTGCAGACATTTATACGGGGTTACCTTCATAATTATAATGGTTGTTTCATTGTAACAAAAGAACACGATCTTCCGCAATTTGGATATGGGAAGATAAAGATTTGTGGTTTAAAAAATATATTAAGAAACAAAAACGTTAACAAATTATAGATTTCTTTGTCTTTTGTTGCCTTTTCAGTTCGAAAGTATAACCTAAAATGTTATCGAAAAATTAATCTTTTTATTCATTGTCGTTTCTTGCTCTATTGAAATCAATAAAAGACAACGGCCTTAAATCCCTTGTTCGCAAACTAAATTAAATTTAAGTTCAGTGCATCCCTTTCTTTCAATGACATTAAGAAAAGGACAGAAGATAAAATGTCAGTTTAGAGCTGTCAAATTAGTGCACTCCTGACGTAAACTGGCGTATTTTAGACGCCATGTTTATAATCGCGTCTAAACTGTCTATGGAGTATCTTAATTTGACAGGATTAAATTAAAATGTTATCTTCTATCCTTTTCTTAACGAAATGGAAAGAAAAAAAAATGCTATTAACATAAAATTAGTTTAGTTGGTGAACAAGAGAGTCGGCGCCATTATCTTCAGGATGTTTGGTTTCCCTCGAACAAGACAAAACAGATCACCTATTAATAACAAACAAAACATTATGACCCAAATCAAACTATTCACCACCCTATCATCCAATCAGCGACCGCTATAAGAACCATAACATTAACACCGATAGTTAATGTCTCATAAAGCCCGCGGTACACCGTTAATAATGTCCGCTATCAGCTGACGATTGATATGGTGCCTCTTTGTATCGTCGTAGCGATGACTACATATTTACGATCGGTTTACGATTCGTTTACGGTGGCGGTGATGTTTGTGTTAAGATTGAGTGCTAGTAAGTGCTGCAATCACATAATGAGGTGATAAGGAGCGTTGTTGCACTAATTGTGAGTACTTTTTGATAAGGATTTTCATTGGATTGTGGATATTATCTCACCATTATCTGTTCTGTTCACCTGTTCACCTGATTGGTGACCCTGATTTAACTCGAGATGGTCTCCAAAGCCTAGAGCACAGGCGTAGAGTAGCCAGCCTTTCGGTGTTCTATAGGATGCATTTTGGGGAGTGTGCGAGGGAATTGCATGATTTAATTCCCCCATCTCCGTTCCACCATCAAACGACCCGACGTACGGCGAGTTTCTACCCGTACCCACACGTGTCGCCTCCTCCTTTATACCGCGTATATCAAGGGACTGGAACAACTTGCCGGCGGTGGAGTTTCCGTCGGACTACAATTTGAGTGTCTTCAAGGCTAGAGTGAATAGGCTCTTAATAAACTAGTGCACTTTACCATCAACGATTGCGTCACTGCTTACCATCAGGCGGGATTGCGGTCAAGCGCTAGTTTTTAATTTATAAAAAAAAATGTACCTACATTTAGTTTGAATGTCTTACAACTAGCTCTTATCGTAAGGGGTATTGTACTCGTACTGGTACTTATACAAGTACAATTGTGTCAGTTGCCCAACTACTGAAACTTTAACTAGCCTTGCACCTTTTATCATCTTGTTCCAATCACAAAGACTACCAAGTCTTTCAATCCAGAAATTCAATCAAAAACCCATAAGTACACTAATTACATCATACATTAACCCTCATTCCAGCAACAAAACAATCTGCAACCATATAGAACCAGTAATGTAGTGCAAATTCTCACAAATCTCAGTCATGAGCAGTATTTTGTAAGTGCAGCGCCAATTAGCCAGGAATGCTGGCTCTTGGCTCATTGGCCCACTGGCTTTCGGGCTGGCAACGAGCATAAATCTTAGCTGTATGCAGACTATAAGCTAATTTAGCTAATTTGTGGACTTGGACTCTCGGGAGTGTTTCTTGTAAGTAAATCATGGTAGGTAAGTTGAGATATTAATTTGCGAGAAAGGGTCGGGTTCTATATTGTAATAGCTATGTAAATTCAACCTTACTGGTTCGTGTTTAGAGTAAGTTTCTGTAGTTCTCATTGTCTATTGTAATTTTATTTGATTGTTTTACTTTCTTCTCAATTTATTTTATGTTATCTTTATTCCATTATCATTATTTGACATAATTAAGAAAATGCTTGTTATAGTTTTTTTTTAACAAATTTTAATTTTTTATATATAATTTTGTTATCATTGTCTCAAAATTTAATTTAATATAACATTGTTTTAGGATTTAATTTGATACAACGTTAACAATGTGTATTCTTACTGTTATATTATTATTTGTATGCTGTGCTGTGACATCTTCTAAGTGGAGAAGCACAAGGTCATATCCTATTATTTATATTATCTAGAATTTAAGATTTTTTCTCTGTTAGAAGTCCAAATAAATAAATAAAGCCGATATAGGAAAATAAATAGGTATCGAAATATGGTTAGGTATAGCGAATTAATTATTGTAACCAAGAGTTTGTCGGACCGTTGGTAATAAACACAATAAAATGATGAGTAGTCCAGTCTATTGACTACAGTGACAGATATATGAACTCAATTTTATATCAAGAATAACTGTATTAAGCGTGTCTATGGTAACATTGACTATTCTGTCCTTTTCCTAACCACATAAAAAGAAAGAAAGAAAGAATGAGATGCACTGAACTTGAATATAGTTTAGTTAGTGAACACTGAAATCGAGGCCCTTTACTATTAATATTTCTTACAGTTATGAAAAGAACCATAAATTATCAAATACCTTAACTAAAAATAGTACAGACATTTATAACAAAACTTTCACATTTCAATACAGATCCGTTTTGAAATGAACCCATAAAATCACTCAGAGATAAAACATAGCATACTTAACTTGAAAAGTGCCGTAAAACATAAAAATGCCATTAAAATTAAACCACATAGCTAGCGTGACCGCATACTATGATCTAGAAGGGATGACAAACCTTTTCCACGTATTATATTTTAATTGCTCATGAATCATGTTCATAAAATTTAAAGGCATCAATATTATTTATTTAGGCATTAAAGGGTAACATCGATATTAGAGGCAAGACAGATTTATAACACAGAAAATAAGTTTATTTGACGTTAAGTATGGCTAAGTATGAAGGTGAAGGAAAACATCTTGAGGAAACCTGGACTTTAAGTCTGAAATCGCCAACCCGCATTTTTTTTTTATATTATAAACTAGCGCTTGGCCGCAATCCTGCCTGATGGTAAGCAGTGACGCAATCGTTGATGGTAAAGCGCACTAGTTTATTAAGAGCCTATTCACTCTAGCATTGAGCAAGCGTGGTGATTACGCTCAATCCTTCTCTGTATGAGAGGAGACCTGTGCCCGGCGGTGGGACGATGGAAGGGTTGATGATGATGGCATACAATTAACAAAATAACCAAATTAATATCAGACATTTTCAATAAACCGCTTAATTAATTAGGTTTATAATAATGCTAAAATACTATAAGTAGGTATTTCCGCAAATAATAATTGTCCATTATGTAATCTATAAATGGAATGTATTGAGGTCTCTGTTATGGAAAAACGTAAAGAAAAAATTACCCACTAAAATCATGAGATCTCCAGAATTTTCCGTCCTGTACGAGTTCATACATCACGCGCCGTTGGTTCGCCATCTATGGCGTAATGATGGCTGATGGCAATTTTATGGCATCTGGCACTTTAACGCATTACAAAATATATATTGAGAATCTGTAAGAGCCCATCGGTTTATGGTTCGTTATGGGCTGGTTTGATATGTAGGTATGGGTTTCTCATAATTATTATCATCTTTGGGTGATGGTCGTGACTTGAATGTTAGGTATGTTAATATTAACATATTATAAAAATGGCAACTGTACAGTAATTTAGAGCAACATCGACGCTTTTTAACTTCGCCATATAAAATCAGGTCATTATTATGGAAATTGAATCCACAAAAGAACGTGTATCAATCAATCAAATTCAAACATTCGAATTTTGAATTAGGAATTTGAAGTAGAAAACTTGTCAAAGTCTTATTTAGCTTTAGGTATTTAGGGCGATTCCTCCAATGTCGCTAACAAAAAGTTTTTTGTAAAGGAATTTTGAATGTTGCGAATTGATCTCTTTTACAATCTACTTTTTTGCTCAAAAGTTCAAATAAATCTTTTATCAGATATTTACCTCTTCCAGAGTTAATCAGATAACAGTTTAATGAATGGAAAGAAACGAAGTCGTATTCATTCCATTCATTAAACTGTGCCGTCCACAAGATGTTAATGTTATCATAAGTTATTCTAAATAATTGAGATAAATGTCCCACAATTAGTCAGCGGTGAATTTATTACTTGATTTATAAACACTGCTGTATTAACTTGTCTTACTATTTAATAGTAAATTACTTATACATGACGTTTTAAGCAAGACAGGTATTCACAACTACTTGTACGAACGATGAAATATAGAACTTTATAAGTCGGCTTCTAGTCCACCCGTTCAATACCAGTATTTCATATTCTTCTTCTGCCTATAGAGGTCCATTGCTGGACAAAGGAATCCCCCAAGGCTCTCATTGCATTGGGGGATTTGCCATAATCCCCACGCTTGGCAGGCGCGTTGGGGATCGCAGTAGTTTGATATTCCATAGGAGAAGAAGAGAAGCTGCTGCCCACTTCCCCAGTGAGAGTTCCCTTAGTCGCCTCTTACGACACCCACGGGAGGATATGGGTTGGTACTATTGTAAGCCCGGTACCACACGGCATTTCACATGGAACGCCGCAATAATCCATTTACATAATATTTATAAAATCCGGGATGAACATCTTAACATGCGTTTAGAGGCACGGAGTGCCTTGGTGCGTAAAGATGAGTTAATCATGCCATCATTTTGGTATTCATGTCTTGGTGAAAAAGTAGCGGAGCATCAAACCAGATCCATTTAATTTCCCTACAAAACCGGTAGAAGATACTCGCATCAAACTACTAAGACGTGAATTTTTCCAAGAATAAAAAGGCAGCCAGAACAATTCCAAGTATCTTTGTAACTATAAAAAGGAAATAAGTATTCAAAATATTCCTATTAAATACCGGAACATCGCTATATTTCTCGGTAACTATTTAGCATAATGAGTTTTAAGATACCATCATACTTATCAGATTCGTAGATCTGTGATTCATGTACGTACCAAACTAGTTAAAAAACCATGGGTTATAGTGAGTCAATGATATAGTGACTAATTATAAAAAAGTCTTAAATGAAAATGTTTTTGTAAGGCAATGAAATTCACTAGGATGATTATTTACGTATAGTACCTATATCGTTGTAAGTACGTGTTGGCAGCCCACAAAATTAGTCATACTCATATCCGAATTCTCGAAAAGAATAGTCAATTCTGCTATATAAGAAATAATACAACTGTAAATGAAAATGACCCAGCATTTTCCCATAGGTACTTCTCCTGTTTCCATCCCTTAATCACAGTTCTGTCTGGGAACAGTTCTTAATATCCGATTTATTTTCTTTTGTAGGTTGTATAAACACTTTTACAAGTCAATCATATTTTTTAACTAGATGAGTTCGGCGTTTCAAGGCCGAAACAAATTCAGAGCTCAGTCTCTAAATAAAGTCCAGACTTAATATTCGTCAGTTCATATGAAGACCATGAAGAATCGGTTTGCCTGTTAATTTAAGATACAAGTGTGTGTATGTTTCTATCAGTATAATATCTGAACAACTATTGGTGTACCTCAATAAAATAAATAAATAAAAACTTTTTTACAAAAAAACAACCGACTTCACTACAAAGTGAAAAATAACTAATTTCGGAAGTCGGTGTCTTTGTGACACCGACTTCCGAAATTAGTTATTTTTCACTTTGTAGTGGTTTTTGGAAGTCGGTTGTTTTTTTGTAAAAAAGTTTTTATTTTACACTTTTTAGTTGTTAAAAGTAGGTACTATGTATTCAATTGCATCCGGTCAGACTGGAAGCTGACGCAAATATAGTTGGGAAACGACGTAATTTTGTATACTTTAATTTTTACCCGTAAGTATTCCCTCAACTGCCTATGGTCTTCATCATTAAATTTAGTGCAGGCCCTGCAATTTTTGAAAGTTCCCCTTGTTTTCTCTGGTCTTCCACCATCAAACCCTGATATCCTTATCATGGGACCACCTTGGGAACGTCTTCTTTCAAACAGATAAAGAATTATCAAAATCGGTTCATAAACGACGAAGTTATGCGCGAACAAACATAAAAAAAAGCATATATACGGTCGAATTGAGTAACCTCCTCCTTTTTGAAGTCGGTTAAAAATACAAATATTTTAATTTTCAAAATAACTATGAATGAATATGAAGTCATGAACACCTTAAGCTGTACACACAACATAATCACTCAATCAATCACCGCCACCGATAGCGCCGTTATCTGTGCAGACCCTCCATTAAGTCATTCTTATCATAATAACAGCTGATAGCCGTCGCCCATAACTAGATAATAGCCGGTGTGTGCATAGTCTATATTCTGTAGCCCTGATATACTATGGACCATGGTTTATGGTTTGCCGTTGTGCGTAAGGCGATTGGGTCATAGCACCATGCAGGTTTTCTGTGAGAAGGCTCGCGATTGGTTCAATCAGAAAACGAATGAACAACAAATTTTTGAAGTTAAAAGTAATGAAGACGAGAGGGCAGAGAGATGACGAGTATCATTTGAAAGACGACCGGGAGCGAGAGGTCGCTCCCATCTGTTGCATCAATGAGGACACGGCGCAGCCCTATCCAAGGTGGACACTTTTCCAATGTATGCTGCGCTATATAGCGCGGAAAGTCCTCTCCGGCAAGAGATCATCGGGTGCACCTCCATGAGAAGTTTCGCCTGGGTTGGCACCGTAGTGTTCCATATGCACCACTCGAGGCTGAGTGCGACCATTATTGGAAGGGCCGCACGGGGGTTGGGACCCGCTGACGAACATCGGGTCCAGGCCTATTGGGTGAGAATGTGTGAATCCTTATGCGAATCCCGTACTACCAGCCAAGGGTAGAGGTGGAACTCCGTGGTTATTTAAGCCACTATGAGTCTAGCATACTCATGTCACTTCCCACGATAGACGGAGTCCATGAAGATAAAAAAAGAGAAATGTTGAGAAATCCTCGACAAAGTGGCATTCTATCAGCGGTAACGATAATGGAAAAGTGAAAATTATAATAACACATAAGACATAAGTTTCCGTTGAGAGCTCGTCACTCATTGTAGACATACGGAACGCTATGAAACTGATTTCCTCATATCTAGCCCTGTACAGCCCGACCGTCGAGAGAATTCTGAAGAATGAATGAATTCATGTCAAGTGTCAGTGCGAAAATTCTAGTACTTAACTTAGAAGAAAAAATTCGTGAAACGATTATATCCATACTTCCATACTAATATTATAAATGCGAAAGTAACTCTGTCTGTCTGTCTGTCTGTCTATCTGTCTGTCTGTCTGTTACGCTTTCCCGCTTAAACCTCTCAACCGATTTTGATGAAATTTAGCACAGACAATCTTTAGACCCTGAGAAAGAACATAGGCTACCTTTTATCCCGGAAAAAATTGATATTCCCGAAGGAAATCTAAAAAGCGCGATATAACCGAACTCCACGCGGGCGGAGAGCTAGTTCGTTTATATGAAACAAACTGACCCGGGCTTACTTCGTTGGGCAGTAAATATCTTTACTTACATTTAATGAATTCTAACCACCATGAAATGTCTTTACTTTTTTAGGTTAATATTTCACGAAACTAACAATTAATATGGCTTTCGATTGGTAAATCTACGAAATCCGTTCAATAGATCCAGATATTCGCTACATCCCCTCTCAAACCACCTCTAATACTGATTGGTATCAAGACTTTTGCTAAGATTCAAAATTTACGGTTCATTATTAGACTGAGCAATCCTTACTAATATTATAAACCAGAAAGTAAGTTTGTTTGTTCCGCTTTCACGCCGTAACTACTGAACCGCTTGCTTTGAAATTTTGCTGACGTAAAGTCCGGATTAAATAATAGGGTACTTTAAATCCCGAAAAAAAATTATATTCCCGAGGGAAATCTAAAATGCACGATATAACCGAATTTCACGCGGGCGAAGCCACCGGCGGAAAGCTTGTATTATGACAAAACATGCGTGTAGATTAAAAAAAATATCGGGAGTTTTATAAAATAATGGAAATGAGATACCCTTTAAGAGCAAATATATTATAGCTCAAGCTGTCTAATAATCTCTTTGGTACTTAGGTGATTATAAAAGCTTGGCGCCATACAGAATACACTATTTTTCATCAACGTTCGTACTTGTAATGAAGACTTAACTTTTAAATTGTGGCGTTTACATTTTTCGTATATCATTAAGTTATATACAAATACCACCAAAATCTTGAAATAAAACAATATTCACAATTCCACACCCCATAACTATTTTTAGATCACTCAAAGTCCTAAACCAAAAGTGGAAACTCCGAAATCGTTTCGTCAAAACGTTTGATTGGCTCCACTATCCGATTCACACGGACGAACAATAAAATACAGTCGAACAAAAAAAGTTCGGTATACAAGCTAAAATGGTATCTTTCCACTACATACTATTTGTACATTGTCAATATTAATTCTGTGCGTAATTACTGTTTCCGCGTGAGATATGTAGGTACTCTTATAATAAAAGAGATATAACAGCGTTGAATCAGAACACTGATTGCCTCTGAGTAGTTGCAAGCGCTATTGCTGAGAATGAGGTCTTGTGCTCGATTCCTAGGTCGGAAAAAGTGTTATCCATCAGAAAATTATCAGTGAGCAGCTCATAGTCTGGATTCACCTCCAGGTTTTTGACATACGGGTTGGTGAACTTTAGATAAAGCACTTCCTAAACCTTCGGAGATTATAGGCATTATGTTGTTATATTTACTGAGTATTTTGTTCAAATTTTTTGAAAGTAGTTACAAGTTTTATTGTTTAAACTGTCTTTATATCAATCTCTTAGTTCGACTGTACCTAGTGGGTGTTCGTAATTATGCCCAACTCCCAGCAGTGGTGCAGCAGTTAGTGGGCGTCCGGGCGTCAATCAACAGTTTTTGTGTAGCGCTTTGTTTCAGTTACTATTGATTTCTTTTGTTTCGCTAAGCAAGTATGTACAGCCGTTGTTGTTGATATATTGTAGAATGAATTGTGCGTGGGTCTTGTTCAGAAACGGGACTAGTTAATTTGAATCTATATTAGTGAAAATGTACCTACCTACAGTATGTAATACGGTTGATATTCATTAAACGAGGTGATTTCTCTGAGTTAAAGTAATGTTCCCCGCCCACTGCCACATAAATTTGGCAACACTGTTGTCTGTCCAATTTCACACCAATCAAACCAATTGTTTTTTTTCCATGAACACCCCCTCCTTCCTTCTTTCCGATCACCAATAAAACCAATAACATTATTGCTGCTTTACCAAATAAACCCATTAACTAGTTATTCAATTAATTGATTGATATCATAGTCCCCACATCAATCTAGACCGTGTGAGCAATAAATTATATCAATTGGTAGTGTCTGTCTATCTGTCAACAGCTCAACAGCATAATATCAACATCCTGTATCAACTCAAGTGGGGAATATCCTGTATTGTGTGTGAGATTTGGAGCTGTTCCGCTTTTTAGTTTACGAGTGGTACACATTCATTGGCATGGGAAGGTCGACCGGGCTAGTGGTGTGACACTTGAACAATGAGAATGGCTTTCATTTTGTAAGTTAAATATACATATTGTAAAATTTCCCAAGGATATTATGCTGCAAAAGCCCTTGATTAGAAACTTCTGTCTACGTTTTCGGATTGTGATTAAAAGTCCTCCATAGGGCTGTAGATCGGAGTATCTAGTTCTGAGAAAAGTTTTCGTGAACATTGAAAAGATTCTAAAAGGAAAGTTATTTTTAACTAGTTGCGCCGCGCGGTTTCGCCCACGTAGGTTTCAATTAGCTTTTTTTTTAATTGCTCCGCTCCTTTTGGTCTCAGCGTGATGTTACATAGCCTATAGCCACCTTCCTGGATTAATGGGCTATCCAACGCAAAAGGAATTTTTCAAATCGGTCCAGTACTTCCTGAGATTAGCGCGTTCAAACAAACAAACAAACTCTTCAGGTTTATATATTGGTATAGATAAGAACACTATTATGGCCGCATTAGTGGTGAAAAAATAGAAGCTGCTTCTTATATTAATTTATAACTCAAAAGTAATTGATTGATAAAATCCAATTAATCTGAAACGTTTCATAAAATAGTAACCAAAATCACATACATATTTACTAATCATGAAAAACACTGTGAGTTCGAAATTAATATTTCACATTTTACTGTTATGGATAATATCGACAGCGGAACGAAAAAATACTGTATCCAATTGATCTGAAACGTTTCATAAAATAGTAACCAGAATCACATACATTAATCATGAAAAATACTGTGAGATCGAAATTAATATTTCACATTTTACCGTTATGGATAATATCGACAGCGCAACGAAAAAATACTGTACAGAAAGTCGGAAATACAAAATCTCTCAATGAAAGGCGAACCCGGTTCAAAGGCAAAATGAATGCCCAAAACTAATGATCACGTGCGTCCATCTCCGGAACGAAATTTTAAAACCTTTTAAATTATAACTCTCCTTATTTGCCACCTTATGCCTCAAGGAATAAGAGTTAATAAACTATCAACAAAAATGCGACGTCCCCCAAATGCCTTTGACAGTTAGGTACTTTCTGTTTGAAATTGAACGTTAAATTTTTCATACCAAAATGAACTCTATTTTCAATACAAAAAGAAGGAAATTGCCAGTCAAAGCTCTCGGGATAGCGTTATTCAAACGTTGCTAGTCCTGTACAAATAAGATAATAGAATTGTGAAAATTTATTGCTGAATGAATTTAAACTCTATGGTGACTAAAATAGGGTTAAATTCAATTTACCGCTTCGTTAAATTGGTTCTACGTTACGGACAGAATATTTGATTTATGATATTTTTGCAATTAAATGAAAATGGTTTATTAATTATTTTACAGAAATGTGGTTAAATAGCCTGGGTGATAAAATTAATTAATATTGTGAGTGTGATAAAGGCGAGATAGTCTGCATACTTTTAATCATTTTGCAGGAATAAAAAGCGGTGAAAATATCACGGTTTTTTATGTCTGATGTACTAATTTAATTAAGTATACCGGCACCTATTCAAAGAAATGTATTAAAAATATGAGTAATATATGCGTCGCTCATCTATCATGAAAAAATAACCCATGACTCATAACTATCTGTAGCCCATAAAAATATCATCTTGTACCATTCATATCAATATGGACCCAGAAACACACTGGATACAATAAAAAACACTCTCACCCTTATAAACATCACAGCACAGCTCCTGAATACCAACTCAATAAATTATGGAACCACATCGAAACACAAGTACGAATATATCCCACCCTATCCATATAAGCCAATGGTTTTAATCTCATAATTCTTAACAGGCGGAGCGGCGTATCGATACGCCGAGCCGGTAGGTACGTCGATGCGCCGGTACGCTGCATATTTGATTACGTCGTTACGCGATCGAGTTAGGTTCTGCCGCTGATCCGATAAGGCTGTAACTCTATTTATTTCTATTACCGTAATTAACTGCGCTTTTAATTCACCAATAGAACGGATAAAGGCTTTAAAGTCATAAACAATTACGTGTCTGATTTGTGAGCTTAAGATTTGACTAGATTTTTTGTCTTTATGAGCCTGGGTGATGCGTTAATTGAGTTTTGAGTTTAAATATCAATGGCTATAAGAGAAACCAAAGAAACGATTGTTTGTCTGTTTTGCAATCTGTTAATGTCATCTTCCACACATTCAATCCACCATTTCTTTGGCGTCATCTAATAGTCACCACCTTGATAGTAATCATATGGTGAGAAAGGTGGTGACTACTAAATGACATCTAATATGGAAGAAGGAAGAAGTACGGAAGAAAAAGACATATTGCACCGACCTCTAGTAAATTAGGATTAGGGCAGGAGAATGGTGATGAGCAGGTTGTTTCGTCAGAACCGATTTTCGTACAAATACTCGGAAAACATGAGACCTAATTCTTAATGTTCATCTTATTGGGTTGATGATGTTAGCAAGCAGCTGTAATGTACCAGCACACTGGCGCACAAGTAAATTAAAAATTCAAATTAGATGTTTACACAGGTGAGTGTAAGTGGGGTAGATGAGGGGAAATGTCCTCGTGGCATGTAGGTCAGCGCCGGGTCTGCTTTGAATGATTCTCTCTACGGATGCAATAATAGACTACACTATAGTCTGTCCGCCGAAGGCGACCTCACGTTGTGCAGCTGCCTATACCTTTTATAGCGGGGTCCATTCGAATATTCAAGCGTGTTTAGAATAAGGTTACAACTATTTTAATTAGTATTTTTGTTTAAGTTAGGTATCTTTGTTCGATTTCTCCATAAGCCCTAAGAGGGCCACAACCCTCACAGTATCATAATTAGATTTTCTTATATTAGGTAATTAGTTTGTGTATTAGATACACAAACAATTATAATTTGCAAGGTTATAAATTGTTATTTAGACTTAAGACAGACTAAGAGATTTTCATTCCCTCTTAAATTATTGACATAATATTTCTTATACAATTTACATTTACCTTTCCGAAGACCACACTATGGACAAAATCGGAGTTAAGCATTGAAATAATTTAGTCAAGTATCTACGAATACATGCATAATAACCTGACAACTTAAATATTGTTAATTACACCTTTTAGACAGTTCAACTGACAATGTAACAGCAAGCTCTCATAAAAAAAATAAACGCATGTTACCAAGGCAATATTTATGAGAGAAATCCGTGGCATGCATGCCAACTACAAAGTATCTACAATGGGCTAATTTCGAGCAATTAATAGCTCGGTGCGTGCGTGTATAATTACATAATTGGTTCCCTTGCGGTTCATGATTGTGCCTGATTTCGCCCAGCGACGGCCATTCCGGGATAAGGATCGTCAGGCATCCGGATTTGTGGGGTTTCGTCCTAATTTCGGACGTGTCTTGTAGCGTTTGTTCACGGGTAAGGTAGAATATTTTTACCTTGTTGTAACCTTGTTAACTTCTCTGTAGGTAAGTGGGTACTTAAACCTTTTTAAGAGTCTGTTCGTTAATCCACCCGTTTATTTGGTTTGATTGAGTACCAGACTTTCCTTACTATTAACGGCGTACTAAATGTTACTTAATTATTTAGAATTAGCGGCCACCTGCGACTTCGTTGGCGTGCTGAGCTATTTGAACATTTTATCTTAACCCCAAAATATACAGCATACATTTAAAATTTTTGTTATGCTCCGCTCCTGTTGGTCGCAGCGTGATGTGATAGCATATAGCCTTCCTGGTTTAATGGGCTATCCAACGCAAAAAGACTTTTTTAAATCGGACCAGTAGTTCCTGAGATTAACGCGTTCAAACAAACGAACAAACTTCAGCTTTATATATTAGTACTAGCTTTCCGCCCGCGGCTTCACCCGCGTGGAGTTCGGTTATATCGCGCTTTTTAGATTTCCCTCGGGAACATCAAATTTTTCCGAGATAAAAGGTAGCCTATGTTCTTTCTCAGGGTCTAAAGTTTGTCTGTGCCAAATTTCATCAAAATCGGTTGAGAGGTTTAAGCGGGAAAGCGTAACAGACAGACAGACAGAGTTACTTTCGCATTTATAATATTATGTATGGATACATAGATAAAAAAAAGTACTAGTTGCTATGTATTCCATATAAATTACAGAACATAAATATGAAAATCAATATTTCCGTTCTAATCGTCCACTGTAAATAAAATTGATGGTATTTCTCAAACTAACATAAGCAGAAGCATAATAGGATGTAAGTGGATGTATCCGTGGCTTACACCGGAAGCCGATGGCCGATGTACAGTGAGGTATGGGCTATGTACGGACATTGATTGGTGCATCATCGGATACTACTTCGTTCGAAGATCAGTGATTATCGATCACGAGCTCATTGTAATACGACTGTTTATATGTAACTAGCTTTCCGCCCGCGGCTTCGCCCGCGTGGAGTTCGGTTATATCGCGCTTTTTAGTTTTCCCTCGGGAACATCAAATTTTTCCGGGATAAAAGGTAGCCTATGTTCTTTCTCAGGGTCTAAAGATTGTCTGTGCCAAATTTCATCAAAATCGGTTGAGAGGTTTAAGCGGGAAAGCGTAACAGACAGACAGGCAGACAGACAGACAGAGTTACTTTCGCATTTATAATATTAGTATGGATACGACTGTTTTTAGACTTGGATCTTGACATTAAATCGAAGTCTTTTTCTTTTAAACAATTTCCAACAGCATGTTTTTTGTTACAAAAGTAATATCGCGAAGCGTTTTAACAAAAAACGTATGAAGATTATTATGTATTGTTATCATGAAGAGTGACATTTATATCATGAAAACGGTTAGGTTCATATTTCTCTTTTGCGATAGGGAAAAGACGAAACACTATTAGAGTAAGCTAGCAATTGAAGCGTTTGCAAAAACAGTTTGGTCTTTATAATAACCTCGATTTAACTTAACTATCGATAAACTAAACGTGAACGAGTTCATGAAATTGTCCTAGAGCGTATTTAAACATCAAAGAGAAACATTAAATGTAGGTGCTAAATAATACAGTTTCCTAGTCATAAATACAGTGGATTTGATTCCCCGCTAGTTACTATTGTGACGAATAAATAAACTCTTTTAACGAGATAACGCCAAAATATTTTTTGTAGTTTTCTTTGAGGTATTGTTTGGGAAGTGAGGTAAAGTAGTTTGAACTACTTAGCTCCGATGCGTGTCTTCGTTCACGTTGGAAGTCTCATGATTAATTAGAATATTACTAAGTTTCTACTGTTTGTTACAAGGCCGTATCTCACACAGAACCTTTTATCTGTTCTGTGGTATCTCATAAACAATTATATCTAGACATTTGAAATTTTTACAAAAGATGTATTTCTGTTGACGTTATAACAAAAAATAATAAAAACAATACTTTTTTATATCTAAAAACTAATGCTTGACCGCAATCCCGCCTGCTGGTAAGCAGTGATGCAATCGTTGATGGTAAAGCACGCTAGTTTACTAAGAGCCTATCCACTCAAAAAAACTGAGTCAATAGGAAAGAAGACGGCAATTGAGCGAGGTGGTGTAGGTATTGTTAAACCCAGCGCACCAGAGGGAGATTGATCTGGAGACCCTCCATGACCAAACTCCCGACACAATAACTTTGGTGCATCGTACCTACCCGGCACACACCGCAACACAACTGCTCAGACCCGTTCTCCGTACAGCTTCACCAGACATCATGCCGAGACACGACGAATCGCTTGGTGGCAAGACTTTGTCTGGTGGTTTGTAACTTCTGCCGCCAGCCGACACATTTTTTTGATAATGGTATAGAATGATTTTTATGAAACTTGTGTTTTCTTGCCTTTTCTGTACCAAACATTCATCTATACTAATATATAAAGCTGAAGAGTTTGTTTGTATGTTTGTATGTTTGAACGCGCTAATCTTAGGAACTACTCGTCCGATTTGAAAAATTCTTTTTGTATTGGATAGCCCATTCATCCAGGAAGACTTTAGGCTATATAACATCACGCTGCGACCGATAGCAGCGGAGCATAACTAAACCACGCCAACGAAGTCACTGGCGGCAGTTAGTAAAATAATAAACGGTAAAAGAATTCGAAGTAGGGAGTTAGGTTGTCAAATATAATAGACACAGATACCTACCTACATGACACGCGCGTAGGTACCTATGTAATACTATTTCTATTATCATCAAGTATATAAAATGCCAGGAATTTACATTATTAACAAGCTAACTAACATCCAAATACCAAAACAATAATAACCAGCAATAAAAATTGTAACGTGATTTTTATTCCATCGAACAAACCTCAGTTGGACGTATGACGTGTTATTTTTGTAACACCGATGTGGCGACTTTCCCGAAAATCAGCCATGATTGTACATTCACCGAATAAAATAAAAACAAATATGTACAGTACTAGCCCCGCACGATGATATTGCGATTGGCGGCCATCTTGGTGACGTAGTCTAACTCGCACCGTCGGTACCGTTCGCAAGTTCAGTCCGCGCTTACCCACTTACGCACATCGAATATTTTTGTTAGCTTTTTGTTTTTGTTATCCTGTTTTATTGTTGTTCTTCAGTTTTGTTGTTTAGTTTTGTTAGCTGTTACTCGTTAAAATGAGTAAGAAATTAATTAATAGTCGTGCTCGTGAAATTATAATTAAAGTGGACAATTATTTTGTTATGGAGAAAGAGGACTGTAAGTTAGTTCTTGAAAGTATAAACCATGCTTTAAAAAGTGCTTCGGACATTTTAATACCGAAGCAACTGCTTATAGTTATTAAAAATATTTTGCAAAATTCTATCAAAGTCACGGAGTGTGTGGCATGTGCCACAGGCGTTGCAAAAAATACTGTGACGAAATTGATACGAGAGCATGAGTCAGCAACAGCCAGTGGCAGCAAAATGAGAACTCCTACTAAAGGAAAAAGACAAAAGAAGAAATATTTCGACGGGTTTTCCTTAACAGCTTTAAGAAATATTATAGATTCAATGTATACGGTGAGGAGAGAAATACCCACAATGCGCAAAATCTTGGCGGCTTCAAAAGTAGACCTTAATTATACTGGTAGTGAAACTACATTAAGAAAAATAATTAAATGTGATTTGGGCTACCAATTTAAACGATGCTACCAAAAAAGACTGGCCCCAATTTAAAGACCCCAAATTCAAGCGTGGAGAGCTAAATATTAACGACGTATGAAAGAAAATTACTCGCTTGGTGAAAAATAAAAGACAAAAGACCCGTTATTTATTTCGACGAAACGTGGATACACGCACACTACACGGTAGAAAAATGTTGGCAAACAGCAACCGATGGAGTGAGATGGAACGACAGCCCCGGTCGCCGATGGATAAAGAAGTTAAAGCGGTTTTGTTGACTATGCCCTTTTAATGTTTAAAGCAGATACCAAAACGGGGGATTACTATGATCAAATGAATGCTGAGAATTTCACCAAGTGCCTTACAGAAAAATTAGTACCCAACATACCACGCAACTCCAAAATTGTGATGGACAACGCCCCTTATCACAGTAGGGATGAGAATAGGCCACCAAGTATGAACAATAAAAAACAGTTGATTGTTGAGTGGCTACAAGATCACAACATCGACTTTCCCAACGACAGTACAAAACCTGAACTGTATTTATTAATTAAACGGCACAGACCGCCGAAAAATTATAAAATTGACAATTTATTAGCTGGCAATGGCCATGAAGTCGTTAGATTACCACCTTACAACTGCGGCCTCAACCCCATTGAGTACATCTGGAACCTGGTAAAGACGAGGGTGTCAGAAAAGAATGTGTAGCAGTTGGAAAGTCGCATTGAAGTTCTGACGTTGGAGGCGTCGGAGTCAATAACTCCAGATGACTGACGAAAGGAAGTCAATCATGTTAAACGGCTTGAAGAGGAATATTGGAATAAAGATCGAATAACTGACGAGTTATTTGTCATAAATACGGCGACGACAGTGAATCGGAAACGACAGACACAGAAAGCAGTTCTGATTCGGAAGACTATATACATTTTTTTACATATTATCCTGGTTTTATTTATAAGCTGATAGATGTAGGTAGTAATTAAAACATGACTACTACACAGTGGACTCTGGTTCAATTCCCGCTCGCAAATTAACAGAAATGTAGTTAGAAAAAAATAGTATACATGTAAGAAAGATATACGAATAAGTATATTTTTCTTACGTCTACAAAAATTATTTCCTTGAAATTTTTAATAATGAAAGTTTATTTGTCAGAATATGGGTGAGTAGGTAACCCTTAACCCTAATATTAATTTATACATACACTCTTTATAAAGAGTGTAATAAAATTATATAATACAAATAAACCCTTAACCCTAATATTAATTTTGCATTTAACATTCTTTTGCTAGCTGTCCTTTTGTGTGACAGATGACGTCACAACGCTGTTATTGTGACAAGGTTCCATCGCAATATCATCGTGCGGGGCTTATACAACCAACAGTGTTGGTTTGTGCAAGTTTTTTCAGCGGAAAGCTTATCAGAATTAACAAGCAGTTGAAATTTGTGCGCGTCTCCGCGGTGCATCGACCTTCGTGCGTGGTTTTTGTGCGAAATACATGTTTTAGGGTTGGCACTTGATAGTTTTGTCTTTGATCTTGAAAGTTAATTTTTGTATACTGTATTTCGATCCAGGTTGTTCCTGGCTGCCCTCCCTTCTAAGGTTCTAAACCGAGGTGCGTACTTCACAGAGGGCGCCCTTGCTGGAGGACTTCATTCTTTAAGGCATTATTATAACCCGGTTAACATCATTATAACCGAGGAAATTGTTATTGTAGTAATAATAAACTATACGTATGTATGTAATAGACTTTTTTAATTATCAGGTACCTATCTAATAATAATTAGATAAAAAAAAACTATGAGAAACCGATTGAAAATAATTGTTTGCATTTTGTTAACCTAAGCTCAATCAAGCGTGATATTGACTATGTACTCACGTAGTAAGTACATACACTATGTACTCAACGCTATATCAAATATGAACAAGCGAATTCTTCTTTGTCATCGAAGTGTTTGGTTAGGCTATTGTCATGAGGCGATTTCATTAAGGCATAGTTTACCCCGGAAATGCTTTTAAAAGGACCTTGAGCTTGCTCAGTAACAAGTGTTGCAATTTTTATTTATTACTAAAATGCAGAACAAGACTGGTCATCGTGGAAAGCCTTGGAGGAGGCCTCCTCCAAGTCCAGTACTTCTTATTCAAAATATTTCTCTATGTTTGAGATCACAAACTAATGCGTAATAAACATATCTTCCAAGATTACGCGGGAAGGCGATGTTTATAACATCTACAATTAGCATGTACATATTAATGTGTAAAATAATACGTTGCTGCAATGTTTCTAATGAGCTCAAGGCTTCAAGTAGTTTACAAAGTTGAGTTATTGTAGAAAAAATATGAAAGAACTAACATTAAAGCCCGACTATGAAAAATAACACATAAAATGTTTAAAACCATGCCTCAATCTAAAAGAAGAGAATACTTCGTTTAGAAATCTTTTTATCAAACAAAATCTACATTTAAATGCTTGACGACTAATTAGGAATTTTAATTATTATGTAAGTAAACACTAATGAGGTATGAGACGGAAACCTAAAGTATTGGAACGAGAAGAAAAACGCAAATAGACGTGCTTCAAAAAATAATTTCAAGCATAATAAAAATAAAACACTTTTAAATTATTTATTACTGATCACATAGTTCAGAGCTTTTCCATCACAATCTAAAACAAAAGAGACTTAATTCACAGACCAAGCGTTTTAAAACTAAATAAAAAAGGGAAGAAAAACACGTTTTTTGAATAGGCTTTGTGAACGGCTTTGACAAAACGTTTCACTGTGAATACGCCTCTCGATTTATTGACAATAAAAAACCACAAAAGGTTACTTAACACGACTTAACAAAAACTATCGATGGATGTTTTTCGTATTTTTTTTTTTTGTTGTTTTTTTTTCTATTGTGCGTTACCAGTGGCCGGATTAACAGATTACTTTTTGTGTTCCAACTTGTTTGGCAATAAATTTTAGTTACTGACATAATAACGTTGTATTTCCTTCACAAAAAAACATTTTTATTATTACTTAGCATGTCAAAGAGTCCATAAATCATTTTATTTAATGTAATCAAAATATATTTTTCTTAAAGCCTAATAAAGACTTTTCAAATAATGCAAATACATTTTTTATAATATCTAGGTACTAGCAATTATATTATAACTTGATGAGAATAATTTGCATTTTTTTTCTAAAGGTATTTAAAGAGGCAATATTTTGCTTTTGGATATGTTTGCATAGTTTGGGGTTGAAACACACCAGGGGGCCATGGAGTCCGAGTCCACATTTACTATTTCGAGATAACGCCAAGCGGTTGGTTGACTCTTCAAAAAGTGACCATGACCAGAGGACTAGCCTATTTTTAGCAAAATAATCAGTATTGTCATATAACGTGGCAAAGCTGCTAGACTTTACCGTACGTTTTCTGTTGACAGTTGATGAGAATGAATTTTTTTATGCCCTTTTTCCCTTCCATTTTTATAATTATAGTTGGACATACTATTATTTTAAAAGTTTTAAATTATGTAAATACATACATACTATGTAAACTATTATGAAATAAACTTGTTCTCCGTCCATATGTATTTATTTTTAATTTAGTATGTGTAATATCCATACATCATATTTTATTATTATTCATGGTTAAATTAAGAAGAATAAAAAAACGTTTTTCAAGGCGAACACAGTAAATAGCCTGTCAAAATCATAACCCTCCTTTTGCTTTGCCGTAGTCGGGTAAAAAACCGTGCGTGCCAGCCCTACGTACGAGATGTTAAAATGCCACACAGGACTGCGGGCTCCCTCGTCCCGTTTGTAGATACAAACGGGACGAGGGAGCCCGCAGTCCTGTGTGTAATTGTAATCACCCACCTCATGTGGTGATGAACTGGATACCATGGATGGTATTGTTTACAGTGCTGAAATGATGTAAGAATGAAGATGGCAACCGTGGCCTAACAAGAACGCGCGGAGAAATTTCTAACGATTTTGAAATTTAAAATTCTCGGTTTACACTTTATCCCCCTTATTCATAAACGTCACTTAAAGTTAACTAGCGATCAGCGATTGTTTAATCGTGCATTTTAGACGTTTGCACGTCACTTAACTTTAATCATCGTTAGTGAACAAACAGCACATAAATTTATTCATAAACGAAGGTGACGTGCAAACGCCTGAAATGTACGGTTAAACAATCGCTAATCACTAGCTATCTTTAAGCAACGTTTATAAATAAGGGGGACTATTGCTTACTTAGTTACTCTTCCACTCAGTCTATCGTAGTGCACAACTGAACAATTGCCACCGTCGACCGTCAACTTCGAGCATAGCAAAAAATATCCTAGAATTTGTCACACATGACAATTGATAGTCATTCTAACCTCGACACTAGTCTTATCATCTTACGTTTAAAGCAATTCCTCCATCACGTCTCGGTGCAAACCTTGCGGGCAACGGTAACTGTTGTATCGATTGCGTCGAATATGTTAAGCAGCTTGTCAATTGCTTGTCAATTAGTACGACACCACTCTCAAGGATGGTGATCCTTTGCTGGGTCGTGAAACTAGAATATAGAAGCTTCTCTCTTGAAATTGCTCTTCAATGTAAAAATAAACTGTGGTGCCCGTTTGGTAACGCTACTAGTACCTACATTAGTTATGTTTGTAGATATTACGTACTTGTAAAAAATACGTACAAACGTAGTAAAAAATTTTAGTGTTTCTTTTTAATCCGTTACGAATGATTATTTAAAAGTCACCAGAGTTCAATTGAATGTGTCTACCTAGTCATTGTTTTAGCGTCCTATTAGGAAACTCTTATTAATGAGACACACACAAATTTTATTAGCATTACACATTACCTGATAATATATTCTGAATTTCGGGGCCATCATGACCTAAAATAACCCACGGTGGCCCAAGCTTAGATATCATTAACATTAAATCCTCGTCAGCTAACCAACAAGTTAATTCTCTTGTTATCTGTTATCAGATGGTGTACTTGTGTAAGGCAGAGGCCAGGCACCGTATGGACCCACTGTTAGTGATAATATCTCAGAGTGCAGCTGACGGCCGCCGGCCGGTCGGCCGGGCCGGAAGGCGAAAGTTCCGACTTTCATTTTGGGTGAAATATTGTCGGGAATTTCGTGAATTTATTTCCTGCTGACCAAGCATACTCATTTTAAATATTAAAATTGCGGTCGTTTAGGGTACCTATACGTATTTTAATGTATACAATGGTCTGAAAATGTTTTATATTATAATCAGCTAACTTTTACGCACGCAAAAATGGCAAGAATAATCCATTCGTTTTAAACAGATAACAAGAAGGACGATAGTTATTTGTTTTTCGACACCTCCGATTTTCTTCATTCTAAGTCCGAATCTAATAAATAAAACTCTTACCTATATTTTGACAACGGTAGCCGCGGATTGCGACTAGCCTTAGATGACCATACTGCGCTAAACTACTCTTGGATCGCCATTTGCACGGAAATTCATAACAGAATCAAAATAAAATAACTACATTCATGAGATTAGTTATTATAAATAAAGTACAGCTAGTTATAAATAAATATCTTCTACGACTGCATAAATTCTATATAAGTAATTTTCTAGGATAAATAGAATAATGTTGAACATAAAATAAAATATATTAATAATAGAGCATGAACATTCCACACTTTAGTGTGTAGGCTAGCTTATAGCCTGCGGGTCTTGCTATAGATATGAAGGGGAATTGTTGACATGTATGAGTTTCAGTCGCATGGAGAAATTCATAAACCCTTGTGTGTTACTATTTTATAAGGACACTAATACTTATGTATTGCATTTTCAGTTGTCAGAGCGATACTGTACTTTCTACGTTAAATTAATATTATTATCATGACGTTACGGTTAGCGTAATAGCTTGCGCTTGACCATGGACCAAGAGTGGCATGACTACCGGTTATTACCTGTCACTTATTCGTCCCAGGTTTTGCTTCAGCTCAACGACGCAGGAGCTTGTGAAACTACGTTATATAAGGAACTTAATTTTACTAAACTTAATTTTTAGGACAGCCTCCATGGCGTAGCGGTAGCGGATGCGGCCGCTGCGCAAGGTGGCGCAGGTTCGATCCCCGCACAGTGCAAGTATTTGTCTGCATGAGTATGAATATTTGCACTGGTCTGGTCGTGCCTCGGAAAGCACGTTAAGCCGTTGGTCCCGGTTGCCATACGAACATCTAGTGGCAGTCGTTACGGTTGTTGGAGCCCTCAAAAGTCCAACAATTGGTCTAACTGCAATGCTTCGATGTCGCCTTCAGGTTGTGGAGGTCAGACGGCAGTCGCTTCACGGAAAATGTCGAAGTTTAGCCATATCAGCAGTTGGACTGGTAAAGCGGACCCCAGACTCCAAAGCTGAAAAGGCTTCGGATGCGACTGGGATTAACGCTGGGATGATGATGATATAAGGAACTTAATTTTAATGGAATAATAACAATAATAATACTTTATTGATGCAAGTCCTAACAAAGTTTGAGACCTTGATTCCTAAACTAGGAATTAACTGTGACATAAAGAGTCAGAATCGAGCGAACATAACGGTTTCAAAATCACCTGGAGGCGAACTACATGTAATCAAATTAATCCCCCACCTCTTTTCAATGCTAATATCAATAGCAACAATATAGCAGTAGGTTGCGGTTCATACATTGTAATAGTGTCTATTTGTTACCCAATAAGGATCATTATCGTCAACATCGTTTAGCTAGTTAACGGTTAATAAACTTACGTAAAACTATAATCATTACTTACAACCAAGTTTGCAATCTGTCGCCGTGATCACTATCTTTGAATAAATTATACGAGAATATAATATATAAATAGCAGTACACCTTTATTACGTATAACAAACAGTACATGCAAAATAATGTATAGTCTACAATATTTTTGATAAATGGAAGCTTAAATTTCAGTTTCAGTTTCATCCATTCTGTCATACAGAATTATGACATAATGTACGAAACCGCACGAAATGATCCCGAGATTAGCGGAATCAACTAAGGAAGTGACGTAGTTTCGAAGTAAGGAATCGTTGAGTGAACAAGCCCAGCAGTGGGACTACTTGTGTAGTGGTACTATTTTAACTTACTGGAGATGCCTCATTTTATGTATGACACATTGATTTTTCATTCATTTATTCATTTCAGCCGAAAGACGTCCACTGCTGGACATAGACCTCCCCCAATGATCTCCACGACGACCGGTCCTGCGCCTCCCGCGTCCAGAAGTTTCCCGCGACAATGTTTAGATGAAATAAATATTTATGTATTTTTTTTTTAACTTATATTTATTATTACAGTACAGTCGCGGAATAAATGGATAAGAGCACAAACACACAGCACAAACTAAACACCTTTTTAGTTCAACACATTCTTTTCCTCCTTTTTGGCCCAACGTGCAGTGACGTATTTTCAGCGGATATGTTTCAACTCACGTGTAAACTTACTATGGAGACTAATATTTATCTTTCGTCCTTTTTTAACGAAATGGAAAGAAAAAGGTGCACTGGACTTTAGTTTGTGATTAATAGATTCGGCGCCATAACCGCGCCTTGACCCGTCTGTCGGGCGCCCTGGACAGTCAGCCCCCCAGCACTGTGTAACACAAGTGATCGATAAGACGTGAGATATGAGAGAAGAGAGTACCTATTATTTGAAGCCACTTCGATGAAATGCAGCATGTTTATGTCCATACACAATAGTAGCGAGAGATTTTATGAAACTATAGCCCGCCATTAAAACACACTACTATTAGTGAGAGAATCCATCATTACTTTGTTTTTGCATTGGGTTTAGGTAAGTATGTTTATACTAGAAAGTAGGTATAGGCTAGGTCGCTACATAGGTCAGTTTACTTTGTACGCTTGACCAGATATTAAGCCTTACTTTACCAGTATAATCTGGCCTCTCGTTAAGGAACGTAAAAAAATATATAGACATTACATACCAAGGTCACGACTTCTTTGAATGATTTCAAACAATATTAGTTGGGTCTTTAATCCTATATATTCCGAAGTTATGACAATTTTTAATAAATTTTATACCAGATACCAAAGTTTTGAAATTGAAATAAGCATTTAAGTTTATCGTAACTTTGGCAAGTAACGTGTGAAAGTTATTGATAACTAGCTTTCCGCCCGCGGCTTCGCCCGCGTAAATTTCGCTTATATCGCGCTTTTTAGATTTCCCTCGGGAACATCAAATTTTTCCGGGATAAAAGGTAGTCTATGTCCTTTCTCAGGGTCTAAAGATGCTTTCCGCCCGCGTCTTCGCCCGCGTAGTGTTCGGTTATATCGCGCTTTTTAGATTTCCCTCGGGAATATCAAATTTTTCCGGGATAACAGGTAGCCTATGTTTTTTCTCAGGGTCCAAAGATTGTCTGTACCAAATTTCATCAAAATCGGTTGAGAGGTTTAGGCGGGAAAGCGTAACAGACAGACAGACAGACAGACAGACAGAGTTACTTTCGCATTTATAATATTAGTATGGATGACAGATCAGCGTACTCTGACACATAATGAATGTATAGCTTGATGACGACATGATTAAATGACCATTTAATGACAATTCTTAAAATCCCATTAAAAAAATCCTACACCTTATTGTTACACCTGCCGGAAGATAGATCTCTTTAGTAATTACGAGAGACGCTTCACAAAAGGTAAATTCCATTCAGATTACGAACAAATTAATTCAAAAGTAAGAGACTCGTGCATCTTGTACATTCGTCTCTTTTCGCTTTTGAATTAAACTGTTCGTAATACATATATAAATGATTCCATTGTTTCGATTCCTTTAGAAAAAGCCGCCGTGGGAAGACGATCATGATAGTTACCTATAACTTGATATTCCGGAGCGGTGCTGCAGGTTTTTTTATCATTATAATCTAGTGCTTGACTGCAATCCCGCCTGATGATAAGCAGTAATGCAATCGTTGATGGTAAAGCGCACTAGTTTATTAAGAGCCTATTCACTCAAAAAACGAGTTAATAGGAAGGACGTCGACAGTTGAGCGAGGTGATGCAATGTTAAACTCAACAACACGACCAACGATGCCGCGCCAGAGGGAGATTGATCTGGAGGCCCTCCACCTCCAAACTCCCGACACAACAACATTTGGCGCATCGCACCCGCCACACATCGCAACGCAACTGCTCAAACCCGTCCTCCGTACCGCTTCACACAGACATCAAGCCGGAACACGACGAATCGCTTGGCGGCAAGACTTTGTCTGGTGGGTGGTAACTTCTGCCGGCAGCCGATGTTATGGGCTACCACCGAGAAAAAGGTCAAGGAAAACAACCACAAAAATGTACTGAATTCGATATACGAATTCAGTACATTTTTAAATTAAGTTCTCTATTCTCCGACATGTCAAGATAAATACTGGTTCCTCTGTACCTATTGTTACATTAAGTAGGTATCATAACTATTCCTAATAATTCTGATTTCATAATTCTGATCACGATTTGGTAAAGCAGTGAAAATAGGTTTTGAATGTAAACATACAATAGATTCGGTTGTAAAGATATTATTATTATATTATTATTTTATAGTTTTTAACCGACAGCCTCCGTGGCGTAGCGGTAGCGGACGCGGCCGCTGCGCAGGGAGGCGCGGGTTCGATCCCCGCACAGTGCAAATATTTGTATGCATGAATATGAATATTTGCACTGGTCTGGTCGTGTCTCGGAAAGCACGTTAAGCCGTTGGTCCCGGTTGCCATACGAACATCTAGTGGCAGTCGTTACGGGTTGTTGGAACCCTCAAAAGTCCAACAATTGGTCTATCTGCAATGCTTCAATGTCGCCTTCGGGTTGTGGAGGTCAGACGGCAGTCGCTTCACGGAAAATGTCGAAGTTTAGCCATATCAGCAGTTAGACTGGTAAAAAGCGGACCCCAGACTCCAAAGCTGAAAAAGCTTCGGATGCGACTGGGATTAACGCTGAGAAAAAAAAAAAAGATGATGATGATGATGATTATTTTATAGTTTTTTGTTATTTCTCAGGACCTGTGGTGGTGCTGTGCTGGATCTTTGAAAGGTGTAGGTACTAGGGACCGAAGCCAGCTCATTCAAACTCAAAAATATTATAATTTTTTCGATAGTTTTTAATAGAAATAATGTAGGTAGTCACCTACATTATTTACCTCTCCTTCGCCTTAGTATTTCATCCAAAGGCTGGTCTGTAAAAGATGGCTCTTAGCGATAAGACCATCCATTGTGTCAAACTTTGTAAAATGTTTATATTTATGTACTGTAATTTATATGGTGTACACAATAAAGAATATTCTATTCGAAACTCACAGGGTTTTTTATAATTATTAATATTTCCATTTCACACTGCATTGAGTAACTCAGCAGGAAAATTTTAATGATCTATTCCTATCTTATTCATGTATACAAAATAAACTTCATTAATTAATTTACTTCGATGAGTCAGTTCCTTTATATCACTAAAATGTGAACTAAGAAATACTTTCCTAAGCAAATTAGAAGTAGGATGAAGTATTTAACCCTTTTCCTCGAAGAGGGTTTGAATTCACCCCGACCGAAAAGTTTGAAACCGACCAATTTAATCACGCTAAATAATTTTAAAAGGACAAACTCTAATTTGTAAGACACCTTTCTCCAGACTGGCATTAGTAAAACGCCACTACAATTACCTTAGCCCTAAACTCTACAATACCATAAATAGGATTATTCAAATTTATCCATTAACAAGAGCCTCAGTCAGAAAAAAACTGTCAGAATTGCTTAAATCCTTCTCCTACGAAGCAACAGAACAACTTGTGGTAACATAATACTAACATAATACTTATATTCCTGATTCCCATAACATCAATCTTATTACTTGAATACCTTCCACCCCTCCACTTACGCGTTCTACACACACAAACACACACACACACCCCTACACACCCCACACACACACGCATACACACACACGCATACACATACACACATAGGGATGTAGTTTAATTAATTATTAACTTTATTACTAGTCTGGAACTGCAATGTAACTTATTGTTTAGCTAGGCGTCGATAGCTGCGCCACAGTTTTAACTTTTGTAGCTATCTTCGTTTCAATTTGTAAACTTGTGTCCTAAAACTTGTTCCAAATAAACGTTTATTATTATTATTATTATTATTAATTTCCGTGAAATTTATTTGGAATAATTAAATCTTCATTAAGATATAATTCTAAGACGCTGTATCAAGTCGTTAAGTACTTTTATTAATAATTGTAAATTGGGATTTAATATAAAATATTGTATAAAAACTTTCAAAGTAATAAGGATGAAACCAAAATGATTTAATGACATAAATAACACATGAATATCCATTACAGATTGGTAAATGTCACCACTAATCCACGTCACCCCTCTAACCTACGGGTTCACCACAATAACGACGTCCGGATTACAACCCACGACCTTCCGGTCAAAAGGACCCCACCCATACAAAACTACCGAATATCTATCGATGTATCTATATTAACATCTAAAAAAACAATAATAATAATAAATTTACTTCGACACATTTGATGACAAGTTAATCACAAATAACAAAAGATAAGAAAAAACTTTTTTACAAAAAAACAACCAACTTCCAAAAACCACTACAAAGTGAAAAATAACTAATTTCGGAAGTTGGTGTCTTTGGTTTTGAACATTCGTTTTTTGACACCGACTTCCGAAATTAGTTATTTTTCACTTTGTAGTGGTTTTTGGAAGTCGGTTGTTTTTTTGTAAAAAAGTTTTTATTTTACACTTTTTAGTTGTTTAAAGTACTATGTATTCAGTTGCATCCGGTCAGACCGGAAGCTGACGCAAATATAGTTGGGAAACGACGTAATTTTGTTAACTTTAATTTTTACCCGTAAGTATTCCCTCAACTGCCTATGGTCTTCATCATCAAATTTATTGCAGACCATTAACCCAATGGGTGCAAAGGTCTCATCAATATAAATGAATGAAGTCCAACCACAAAGTAGCTACTGTACACCGTTGAGGAGTTCCCGGAACTGGCCTTTGTGTTCATCATCAAAGCTCTTATGACATTCACAACCCATCTAGGTGCAAAGTTCTTATCAATACAAATTAATCGAGCCCAAACACAAGGTAGCTGCTGTGAATTGTTGAGGAGTTCCTTCGACTGTCTCCCGCCTCCATCATCAGATCTACTCCAGACCTTTATTAAATTGTAGTGCTTTAAAATACTTAATGAAAATGCTAAGAAATGCACTAGTCCCCCCTGCAAATTTTGAAAGTTCCCCTTGTTTTCTCTGGTCTTCCACCATCAAACCCTGATATCCTTATCATGGGACCACCTTGAGAACGTCTTGTTTCCAACAGAAAAAGAATTATCAAAATCGGTTCATAAACGACGAAGTTATGCGCGAACAAACATAGAAAAAAAAAAACCTCTTTTCTGAAGTCGGTTAAAAAATAAAATTAATCATTATATATGTAGTGCAATAAAATAGCACTAGACCCCACACTAGGATAGCCTGTGTCGTGAGATCTAGTTATTTCGGCGCACACAGACACATTATAAGTGCAGTGGTGGGTACTTCAGTGATCAATTGGTACTTCGTCTAAATAATATTTAAACATACGTAATTAAAGAAAACATGAAAAATTCCTTGTTAAAATAATTTGTGTAGGTAGACTTTAATTAAGTGTAGAATGTATGTATATATGTTTTGTGGTGGCCTAGTGAAGTCGTGATGGTCTAGTGGTTAAAACACCAGCCTCTGACGTATGAGTGTGCTGGTTCGACTCCAGGTCAGGCAAGTACCAATGTAATGAAATCGGCAACCCGCATTGAGCAAGCGTGGTGATTACGGCCAATCATTCAGGTATCAGAGGAGGCCTGTGCCCAGCAGTGGGACGATAAAAGGTTGGTTTTGTTTTATGTTAAAGGGATGTGTTAAGCCTGACTGACTGTTTGAGAGGGAGTTAATATAAGAGAGTCAGGAGAGATCCAGTCCATGCATAGTCCTGAGCTGATAGCCTCTTAGTAGTAACTGTTTTACAAATACTCTTTGAGGAACCCACAATTAAAATCTATTTTAAATAGTCGTTACATCCGTGCATTGGTCCCACTTAAAACTCTGTCTGTGACAAAAGGCATACATAAGTACCCACCTTAAATAAATGATGAGAAATGGTCAAAGACAGTTAAAAGCTTCGGAGTGCTCTGCTGATTTTATTAGAGATGAAGGGTAAAGACATTTTTTATCTAGTCTATTGACGATAAAGGATAAGAAATATTTTGTTTTTAAAATTTGGTAAAAGTGCGGTTTTATTATTACAGCAGTTATTTACTTTAGAAGTTTCTTATTTAGATTCTAAAAAGGGTTATGCAATAATTATGATGAAAACGAAGAAATAACTAAGCTCGTTAATTATTTTAAAACGATAACCGACCATCTTCAACAATCATTAAAAGTAACTATCCAATTATGGAATGTAAGCGTCCAACCCCAAAACAGTCATTAAATAAATCAAGAATGTTAATATTAACCCTTAGATACTGATGGCTCGGTTCGACCACACCAATTGTCCGCAAACACGCAAGGGGTCGATATGACCCCGCAATTATACGGTTATTATGACCATGTGGGCTTTCATTAAATACTTAAAAGATATTGACAATGTAGGGTCAGTTGATTGGATGATATTTTCTTTTAATTACAAAGGCAAATGGTAGTTTGAGTAAAAATAAATGAGTATCCTTAAAGTATGATTTAGACCGCTTAATATGATGCCATACAGTTTCAAAAGTTGTTATATGTTATTTCGTAACGCCAGTAAGACATGTTATATCATCATCATCATCATCTCAGCCACATGAAGTCCACTGCTGGACATAGGCCTCCCCCAAGGATTTCCAAAAAGAACGGTTGGACGCGGCCTGCATCCAGCGCTTTCCTGCGATTTTGGTCAGGTCATCCGACCACCTAGTCGGTGGGCGCCCGACGCTGCGCTTGCCAGTACGTGGTCGCCATTCAAGGGCCTTTCTGCCCCATCGGCCATCGGCTCTACGAGCTAGCTCTACATGTTATATAAGAAAAGCTTATACCGTGGTAAAAGCTTAGACAGTCAAAAAGGTTAAAAGTTAAACTGACTGCTCAAAGGTATCAACACATAATATGTACTTTAAATATCGTCACTCGAAGTTATTCTTAATTTCAAATTATTCTTTTAATTAAGGGACCTTATGACCGCAATGCGTATGACGGTCCCATGGTACCCTAAATACACAGTGCTGCTGATTAAATTTGGGTCTCCAACTTGGACAAACTCATCGCATCATCACCATTTGGTTGAGACAGAATTTTATAGAATGTGCCTGTATCAAGTCGGTTGAACCCAAATGGAGACCCAAATAGATCACTTTTATTAGACCAAAATTGAACACAGTTCATCAGTAAGTCATGTAAATATTTCATACTTCCAGAGACGGAGGTTCTTTTATTGCACGATCTACAGATGGGTTCTCTGATGAAATATTTACTACATCATCAAAACGACCAATATTTATATTACCCACCAATATCCCGAACACGGAAACCGTACCATTCTAAGACATTAGAACATAATATAAACAGGTCACACCACATTAGATGGTAGCATCTATGCGGTGTACCACTTTGAAGCAATAGATCATATCTAAAGCGATGTTGCGATAAATAGACGCGATAAACGCTGGGAATTTTTATAACCACGTGAACTGAGATGAATTCTGAAGAACGACATAGGACATAAGAAGCGGTGTGAAATGGAAGGCCGAGTCGTTACCTATAATTTACGTAAATATTGTAACATCATTTGTATAATCTAAGACACAACAGATTTTTGGGGAAACCGGAATCGAAGAATCTGAAATCGTCGACATCCGAAAAGTTCATCAATGCTCATTCCGATTCTGTATAAGGAGTACTACTACTACATAATACAAACCGAGGGGATTATCTAACATTAATATCATGTACAAGATGAACATAGCCGCGGGGCGTAACAACCTATTACGAATTCAAATAAACCTCCCAGCATCCGCACCAACAAATAATACCATCAGCTCTCATTTCGTAATGCCACCTCGTTATTCTTTTATTACGAAAATATGTAAATCTACTTGAAGCTGCGGAAATATACCTATCCAGTTCGTTTTGTTAGTAGCGTTTGATAATTATACGGAATCACAAATGAGGCAGATTTTGATATGATACCTACTAACGCAACATCCACTCACTGATCCACTTGTCGCAAATGCTGAATCTTTCGCTCTGGAAAAGCATTGATGGGGGTTCCAAATACTTGTGTATTTGTAGCTGCTGCTTTTCAGCAGCTCAAAGTACCTAGTTAGTGTCAACAGTCTCACTCCTCGCTATTTGGACTTACACAATAGGTAGGTACTGGTGGAATCTGTACGTTAGAACCTACAGTTTTGTCCTCCAATTTGTGGATAACAAACCTGAAACCTTTACATCTATTGCCATATCAACAACAATTCAATCTGTTAAATTTCTTTATTAGATTTTTAACTTTATCATTAAAGCATTAAGGCTCAAGATTAATTGGAAATATTTGACGGTTTCGGGTAGCTTGATATGCTGTCATCTATACACTAATATATCAAACACGACAAACTGTTCACTAAATTGAAGATAACTTGAACAAAATTTGTCGAGTGTGCATCTCAAATATGGATAACATAGCCACATTTTAATATGCAATAGCTTCCAATGCGTCTGGCTTACCTATACACATGTGTTAGTACACACAGATGGCATGTCAGGACCTGCATAACTAGCGGCTTTTCATAGATGCACCGGCTTTACATACATATGGTGGCTTTGAAGCAGCGCCTTCGTATGCGAACAGAATTCATTATTCGGAATATGGCATTTTAGTATCGGAGATCTATGAACAACATGGCAGGTGCAGGTATTTTTAAGATTAACATAACATCAGTCACGCCTGGATTCCTTGATAGAGATATATTATAAGTACAGGCATATTTCGCCAGTTTTACATATCCCATGTAGCCTTGCTGTTGTGAATATCCAACTAGGCAAATACAATAACACTTCGTCTGGTTCTAGGGGTGGAACCACAACCCTAGGTTTAGCAGTCATGGTTGCTACCACTACACCAACGAGACCATTAACCAACCTTCAGTGATCTGCCATGGTTTAGTTGTTGCGCGCGACTTTAGCTGTGTAGTTGTATTTCATGATTTTAGGGTTCAATGGAGTACCCATTAAAGGGTAAAAAATCCTTATTTCTAAGAATCCACTATTTGTCTGTCTGTCACCAGGCTGTATCTTATGAATAGTGATAGTTAGACAGCAGACAGTAGTGGTAGACAGTTGAGCCCAGCCTGCAGCGGCAAGATAAATACATCTTCTGGAAAAATATCAACTATCTGGGTAGTTAACTCGCTACAACAAATACTAAAATCAGAATAAAATAAATATTTAAGTGCGGCTTCTATAAAACTAAACTGCTTTTTTGCCGTTTATTGTTCTATATTAATAATAGCAACAGGTAGACGGTTGGCATATCCGCAGAATACATATTCATTGTAAAAATAAATAACTAAATTATAAATAAAGTAAATATTGAAGGCTGAGTGAGGCCCGTACAACAGACGTGATTTTAATAAAAAATGGTATGAAACCCCGCGAGTGTGACTCGCACTTAGCTGGTTTCTTATACAAATATTCAGAATGAGAATGCCAATATCCTTCTCCAGGTATAAATCTCCCCAGAGATGTGCTTTACAGGCGTTGCGCAGCGCCGGTTCCGGAATTGGTCTTTTAAGAAGAACCGAAATCACCCCTATGTGCGAATGGTGATCACCGGGGTAATGTTAGTGAGGTAAAAATCCAACATTTACTGACCTCAGTCCCCAGAGTACGGGTGCCTTTTGAAGGTTTCCCATGACAACGAAAAAAAAATGTACTCACGTACCTATCTGTCTTCCATAACGATCGGTTCAGTGGTTTTGACGTGAGACGGTTACAGACAAACACAGTTTATTGATTATATTTTACTACTTACGAACTAATAATTTCTCAGAATGAAAACAGTTGATTAATTTCGCTGTCGGTGGCCGTATTACTTCTGTATCAATTCCCTACCATTATTCATTAATTCACAAACCAATATGGAATGGAAACGCAAGTAAAAAAATAAGGAAACATGTATTAATTGAAAGTCGTAACTAGTCTTTGTTCGGGCGAAGTGGAGTGGAACAATCACGTGAAAGGGTTCCGTACGAGACGAACACGCGTCTGATAATATGTAATACCAGTCTGTTAGTGGTACTGTGAGGCCTCTTCTTGTACAGAGGACAGCACATTAAGGCTCAAGATTGATTGGGAATATCTGACAGTTTCAGGTAGCTTGACCTGCTGTCGTTCGCACAGAGAACGTGTAGCCTGGTATGGAAGATTACACCAAACACAGAGTTCGAAATCTAGCATATTATTCCCTGACAACGACTTTCTGATTGTTACAATATTCTGTACCACATCACCACTTTTATCTGTTATAAGATCATTCGATCTTGTATCAGATAAAAGTGGTGATGATAAAAAATTAAAAAAAAAAATTGGACTAACTGGTCTAGAATCACTATCTATACATTGACTAAAAACCGTGTTCTTTAAATGGACATAAAAAGCTCTTATACTGCTATTATTTGTCTAAAATTTTATAAAATTCGTTGGTAGTTTTCTATAGAGGAAATCTTAGCTGTCCTCGCTTGCTAACATTTTTGGGTACAAAGTTAATTTTGTTCTAGACTAAAAAACTAATTAAACAAAAACTATACTAGCCTCTAAACAATGACATTGGAGGAGTTTCCCATGTTTTTTAAACGCTTAAACCAACACGCTCGTTAACAGCAGGCGGTGAAGATTGGCGACTACCGTAGTCACCAGGCTGCACAGCCAAGGTCAGAGGTAAGCGATGATGGTCAAATGACAATCCAATGCTCAAAAAATTATGATGTGGTTGTCAAAACGGGAGGTTTCGTCATTGAAAAAAAAAAAACTAAGCAAGACTTGAATTTGTTTTTTTCGGTAACACTGTTTATCAGTACGTGTGCCTCAACGATCACGGTCCTTGGAGTGCCTTCTCTGCGTGACATATTCAATGAATAGACGACACGGTTGGTGCAGTGGTTGAGCCATCGACTGCTGCGCTGCGTGTCGCGGGTCCGATTCCAGCATAGAACAAATATTTGTCTGTCCTACAGGTAGTTGTTCCGGGTCTGCCTGTTTGTGTATGTGAGCTTAAACGTTTGTAAACGCACCCACGATGCAGGAGTAATTACCAGCGTGGGACAACGTTTATAAAAATATTATCTTACTGCTCCAATTAACATTATAAACGCGATTTTTTTTGGATGAATCATTAGATTGATACGTGTTACTTTCTCACGTCAAAACAACTGGACGGATTTGAAATTAGGTACACGGATAGTTTAATTACTATATAGACTCTTTTATTCCAATCTGCACGCGGGATAAAAACTTAAGCGGGTAGAACTACGGGGCACCGCTAGTTAATAGCTGTATCTTTTAATTTCTTCGCGGTATTTTCATACTTTATGAAAATATTTAAATATAACACTGTTTACACATTGTTCATATTATTATTTTTTAGTTTTGGGAATTACGTAGATAACCGTATCGTATTAACTACTTTTATGTGAGTTCTTCAGTAAAAGATGAGCGCTGAGGTATTATAAGAAATAAGATTCCTGTGTCCTATAACAGTCACGTTACCAGCAGTAGTGCTGGTTACTTATCGCTCCTCTCCATGTTTACTATTAACTTGTGAGTTTTCTCACGTTTGCCCACATCTTTACAAGCTAAACATCTAATACTATTGAAATACAACTTCAAACAAACATCGATCGAGTATTGAAGTGTATTTCTGATACTTTAACATCATTAAGTCATCAATGATATCACTTTTGTGAATTTAACTTCCGTGTAACAACCAGCTGATTCCTCATGACAACAAAAAACATACGTACCTAACAACGCGCGGTTGAATGGCCCATGCGCGTACGCATAACCATTGATACATCTCTATGAATGACGACCTTTATATGCAACGTGAATCACTGCATTCGCTCACACGCACACTTACGAAAACACACAGATTTTTCACGAAATACAAAAAAAAAACAATCACTGAATCCACCCACACAAAACGAATATCCCCACCCCCATGAAAAAAATGCAGTTGAAAAATAAGGGTTTTGAATTTTGACAACTGTCAAACGCAGTACTGTCGCGCGCTAAAGTGATTTGATGATTTTTATTGTGCGTTTTAACATGCGGTGCTCACTCGTGCGGCCACAACTGACTGACTAACGGTCCGTCCGTCCGTCCGTCCCGCTCTACAGTTGCGCAACTAACGGGCATAGAGTAAGCACATTTTTGTGTACAGAGCGGCAGTATAGTAAATAAGGAGATCTTTTGAAGAAAGTTTTGTCATTAAAACTTTATTGATTAGGTTTTGTTTGTACTATTCTGGCTCGAGAGGGAAATATTTCAGTCGAAAAGAGAAAAACTAATGTTTCTAAATATTATTGTTAATATTATATTGCTGTTGTTAATAAGGTTCTAAACTCAGTTCTTTATTAAAATCAAATAATAGTGACAATATGACGTTAACAAACTAACACTAAAGTACCTACATGTATATAGGTACATATATTTTACACAGGTGGGGTCACCAAGATACAGGCTGTGCCTAGTTTGGATCCCATTGTTAATTCGTACTAAATGAAAATCTTTTCTGCTGTTTTAATTGCATTCTATTCCTTGTATTTTAATCAAGTGTAAGCCTAATAAATAATTGTTGTTTTTTTTTTCAAGTTTACAATAAGTAATTAAAGAAAAAAGCAAGAACTCATTGGGTATCAAAAATTCGTCCGCATCGCTGTCAATGAGATAAGTGCCAAAAAGCATTAGCACGATAGGTGGTAATGATGATTTCTTTAGGTTGAAAATTGTCCAGCCTTTTGGTCCCGTGGAGAGTCAACCAATCGAAATAGAATCGTTATATTTTGCATTTCAAATCACAAAAGGCAATAGTCGATTGATATTCACAACAGTAAAACTGTAAAAAGTCCTTTACGCAAAAAATGTTAATGTATCGTATAATCCAGCTATTTATATTATTGTTTCATCTGGATTTCTCAGCTCGGAATCGTTTTAAAATTATTCATAGTCTACATTTTTTGTTCGTCTGTTGGTAACAGTATTTGCGGTTTTTTCGTTTATTTATTTCTCAATGTAATAGCGTATAATTGAACAATGTTTTATTTCTTGTTTCAAGATGAGGACGATGAATTTCTGAACGATTGGCAGCAATAAGTTAATATCAAGTTTTTGTGTTTTATTTTCTATCAGTTTAATACTATCCTTTCACTGAAATATTGCCATTAAAATTAAGTTATTGAAATAAAAAGACTGTATTACCAACGTTTTTATGAACGTACAAAATAATCTTTGTTTACAATTACGGACGCGCCCACGTGAACTGTTGTACGTAAACTACACAATAGCGCTTTAAATCACTTGGTTTACTGGCTATAAACGGAAAGAAGTCCAAGACTCATAGTTTGTCTGTGGCACTCAATGTAGGTAGGTGTTTTGGATGTATCAGATGGGTGAATAATTGCTATGTGTAGTCATAAATTACACATTTTATTGGTAATATTAATTTAATGATACGGTACTATGCACTGTCTATTAAAATTTACATTAATTATAGGTTTTATTTATACCTAAGTGTTATGTGAAATGATGTGTGATCAAGATATGAGAAAGAATTTGAATATAATAGACATTATTATCAAATAAAAATATATCTCAATTTGATTTAAGACTAATCTAATTATCTCTTGAATGTTAAAAACTTGAGAACATTGTGTTTATTGATTCAATAATTCTAAGTTTGGTACTTAGAATTATTTAATCAATAGACACAATATTCTCAAGTTTTTAGGATTCAAGATATATGTAATTAGATTAGTATATGTGGTACAAAACACGGGTGATCTACTAAAGCGAACTGGAATGTTATTCTTCGAGGCCACCATTCCTCGCGGCCGCTGGAGGCCTTGACATTAAAGGTCACGGTTTTGGCTAACTGCGTAGCGTGGCCTTAAGATAGGCCTAATAATTATTACCACAGACTACAATATGATGCAGACAGTTTACTTCAGCTTTGCATTAGTTGTTCCGGCGTATACGCACCAGCAATACAGTTACCAGGAATTAAAGAGGGAAGTATAGGGAACTCACGTACTAAGCGTACTGAGAATTTGATGTTAATTGAAATAAGGAATAGTACATCCGCTGGGCGATGAATTTATAAGCCAGGTGTTGGTATAAATAGATTATTTAGAAGTACAAAATTGAGGTTACACTTCCTCACACAAGAAATTCTGGAGCGATTTTCGCAAAATGTTGGAAAGCGAATTGACATTGACATAATTAAATTATAATATAATTTTAATCTTTTCCAGTTTTAAATATGCCTTCATCATAAAATCTTTATACCTACCACAAGAAACGGTTGCCATAAGAAAGACTCCGGTTGCTATAACATCTCCAAACAGTTGCTATTTCCAAGTCTATTAGGGAAGATTTGCAATGAAAATAGTAAAACTAAATTATGGACCATTGTGTTAAAACGTGAGTACAAATAACGGAATATTCAAATAACAAAAATATTCAAAAGGCCACACAGTAACAACTGTACGGTTGCTGAAAAACAATTGTTTTTGTGTTGTTATTAATGTACAGTGACCAGCAAAAGCTGTACTCACATAATTGCGGAGAATGGAAATGTAATTATATGTACCTGAAACAAAATTATAAAACATTAGTGTTTGGCTTATTACTAACTTTAATTGTTGATATTCTTTAGTAACGTGCATTTTACGTAACAGTAAATACTTTATCTTACAATAATATATGTATTTTGGCTGATAATAATCATGAAATATTTAGATTATTTAGTACATACTTTTGATACAAACATTTTGATTTTCCTTTTCTTTTACCTGTATGAATGAGTTAGTGGCCGCGAAAAAACGCCAATGATTGATGAACATGATACATAAAATCTACATCAGATTTTATGATTAAGCGGCTGGATTCTTTATGTTTGCTGCTGCACCGTTGTGACATTATAGAGAGCTGCCTCATGTTTACAAGTTCAACACCTCAATACCTCGAAAATTGCATGAAAAAAGCGCACGTATCCACTGGGGGACAAAAAAATTACAATACATGGAAAAAAGCAGAAGGCTAGGTTTTACTATTAGTAAAAAACTTATAGTTGAACCGCCTATAATAATCTTCAAAAAATGTAAATTGGAATAGTTTTGAAAGTATTTATCAAATATTTTGTTTACTTAAGTGACTGTGTCTAATCGCAATAAGTAGTTCTGGTAGCCAGAAATCAATATTGTGACTATTGATATCTGGATACATTCTGGAGTGAACAACATGAATTGATTTGATTTTTCGCTGTTGATAAAAACATGCGAAAATATAAAAAATAAACGCTAAAAACTGCAAAACTACCCTGTGTTTTAACCAACGTTTTTCCCCTCGTAAGTTATGTATTTGAATGTAGTTAATCTACCGCGTTAAATTTTTCATGAAAACGGCTCGACGGGCTTTCACGTGGAATAGTGTCAAGAGGGATCGATGGAGTCACACCCAATATCGTGGGTACTGTATCGTATCGTATCGTAGGTGATGTGGAGCAGCCACTCGTACAAAGGGGGTAGTTTGTTCTAAGGAAATGTAGCTCTCAGGATAAACTTAATTTTCAACGGGTGGTAACTTATATTTTTAATATGTGCAAAAATATTGCAGATTGAAGAAATTGTTAAAAAAAAAACTACTAAAAAATAAAATAATGTATTTCATGAAATTGCATTTGCAAAAAGCTGTGTTATGAATTTTGTTGACGACTGTATTTTAAATACAAAATACATATTTTAATGCTCAAAGATTTTGAACTTTTAACAGTTGTTTTGTTTGATTCCAATTAATTAATGAGAATCACATGTACTGAATGTTTCTTTCAAATTTGATTTACATATGGAGTGCGTGATTGACCGCACAACATATAAATTTAACCTGTCATTAACGCATAAGTGTTAAGTAATAATAATTACAGACATCTACATAATCATTTTAAGATAATCTTTTTTTTATTTTACACCGACTTTATCTTCGGAACCATCATAGACGCAGTCGTGACGGTACATTGGTAGGTACATAGGTAGGTAGTGCAGCACATTCCCAGATCACGGTCGTGGGCGCCGACCATCGTGGGACAGGTTACGTGCGTGCTTGACCGAATTTGGGCCTACTTTTACTTTTCAATTGATGCTCAAGTTCGTGTAGTATTGTTGGTTAAATATTATAGTGCTGCTCTCAAGTGGTTAATGTTTTGAGTGAATTCACTTCTGAAGTAAGTGTTTAGAGAGATTTGAGAGTGACTTGATTGTCATTTACGAAAGTAGGGTAAGGGCTAACAGTAAACTTGCATTAAAAACAAGCATAAACTAATAATATAAATATAATAAAAATAACCGTAGTGTATGATAGCTTTTCACATACTACATGTACGAATTTTGATAGCATGTAGCAAGGATAGAGTGGTATTCTTGAACATGACTAATGAATTGTTATCCTAGTTGCACGTTTCCAAGGATTATATCCGATATCCACGACTTGTTATCTTATTGTGGCAATTATTTGACCCATTTTGCAGTACATAGCCATTAAGTGTGACGGTATTATCGTTTTTTTTTTAATTAAAAAAGTAACAAAGTTGACCCACTATAGGAATTTCCTGCGATTTGCAGAGCAGCAGTCAATCGCTCAACTACTGCGCCAATCGAGCCGTCAAAATTAAAAAACATAGTTCTCGACACCTTCTGACTAATAGAATAGAGGAAAACTCGTGAAAATAACTCACATATTAAAACAAGCACAATGCATTAGCAACCCAAATGACATAATCTAAACACGGCTACAAAAGTCATTGCGACAGAAGAGAAAAACAAAATTGAAACTATAAATCACGATTATTACGCGGCAGCCGTGGTGGAAAGTTGAAAGCGTTGATAATCAGAAACCATATTGAAGAGAATGAGAGATTCAGAGCGGACATGGCAGTCAGGCTGGAGACATTAGTGTACAAAGCTCCACAGCCCAAAAGTCAACTGTTTCAATATTAAAAGTTAATGGAAGAAACATACAATTTATTGCCGATCATCGCGATTATAAGGAAAATTATAAAAAAGGTTTTGTGTGCCAGTGTACTGTGACATATGTATGTATAATAATGATAGAAGAAAAAATCGTGAGTTTGTATGTAGGGGGAAATCTTCGGAACTACTGATCCGATTCCGAACATTGACCAATAGCACACATTACAGCAACAGCTTATTACAGAATATGAAAATTAAATGTGTGAATTTGTGGAAAACGCTAGTGTGAAATAAAACTGTGGAAATAATTAATGGATGCAATCAGTGCCGGGTAGACGATATCAAAGAACTGTTTGCTATTATAAAAGCTTGTATATAAAAATGATTTCATTAGTATTGCTGCCACGAATGAAACTGTAGATATGAATAAATAATGAAAAACAACGTCAACAAAAAAATAATTACACGTGAAAGTACTTTATATTGCAATGCACCTTCCGATAATTATTTCCAGCCGAACATTTCTACAAAAATCACTCAATGTGAAAACTTAGGTGATGTGAAATCATCAAAAAGTGAGCTATCATTCTATTTGATGCTAGAAATTGACACTTCTTATAGCTTACTTCAAATAAGTCTTCATTGCAAAATATTTGGCAGTGTTTAATTCCGCAGGTAAATAGATGGCAACCAAAATACTCATAAAATTGCATTTGATTAGCTCTAACATAATGCCCATCTAACACCATACACGGATGTATAGGCCATCGTAACAAGATACCGCAGGGCTTTATGAGGAAAATTCTTTGACACTTCATATACGTGGGCTGTCCCAAAAGAGGCCCATGGTGAAATCTTAGAGATCAGGTTTGGATCAGTTCCTCATCGCCCACATGGGTTCAGTGTTGCTTCATAACCTGATGTACCTGCTTGTGGTATGGTGGGAATGTTGGATTTTGAAGTGTGTGATGGAGGTTTTGAAAGATAGCCAAAGGCGTAATTTAAAGAGTTAATAAAGCCACTAACACTGGTAATTCTCAAGAACTATCTCTTTGGAACTCATCCAAGAGAATGGCCAAAAGTTTACTTCATTAGCAAGCAATTGGAGAATCTCATGGTAGCAGCAGAAAGCAAGGATAAAAATTAAAGAGTGATGAAGAACTGTCTTGAGAACTTGTTTTACTTTAAAGAGTTAAGTAAACAAGGAGAACCAGATGACATGGAATGCAGCTTCAATCAAATGAAAAATATGCGATATCAAATTACCCTATAGTACTTCCCACTTGCTCATCGTAAAATCACGGTATTCAAATACCATCTAAAAACGTAAACAAAATGCTTTCAGATGAACAGGTTACCGGCAACCTGACGTGAAGTGCCGCCATTTTAGTAGATGATCAAAACTAGTTTACGTTAACAGTCAGACGCCTACGCGGCGGATTCATGAATGAAGAGGAACTACCGTAGTAGGTAGTTCCTCTTCATTCATGATTCCGCCGCGTAGGCGTCTGACTAAGGGAGAAGTAGACTTTGAATTAGTTCGAGAAGTATAAAAAATGAGTTTAGGTCGAGATTATTATAACTGTCAAGGTAAAAATATTATTTCATCAACAAAATACAAATACATATTACCTAAGATTGAATTTGAAAAAGAGTTGTTGGAGACATTATGTAGTACTTGGAAGAACAAAAAAGAAAACAAAATTATTTTTCGTACTGTCTACATATTCTTACACAAATTACCTATTTTAAGAATGTGTTAAATAAATTCTTAAGTAAAGTTATGTTCTTCTAAAGATTACTTTAGAAGAACATAACTTTACTTAAGAATTCATAAGGAAACTACACGTGATTCAAAACAATTTATAACCTAAAGGGTTAGTTCCAAACCCCGTCGCTGTTTGTCAACAATCTGTTTGTTCCAGATGAGCAGTCATTGATGGAGGGTTCGCTTTCCGGTCGGGACATAATGATAAATATTTGGAAGGAAACAAACAAACACAGATATTATACCAACATTGTGTATTTACAAATATGATCAGTATTTAAATAGATATTTGTGACAACGATATTATGACGAACATCGTACAGTCAAGACCAAAAGTCGAGTTGCAATCTCACAAAACTATGGCCAAGCAAAACTAGTTGTAGTTACGACCTTCTTCTATAATAAAGTTTGATACACGCTCATACACTTGCTGCCCGCTTATGATTGTTAGGTACTACTTATTAATTTCAACGTCTACAGTAAGTGTTTCAATGGCATAACGGTTTTCGCCTTGATAGGCGTTCAAGGTGGTTCGAGTTCGAATCTAATAACTTACAAAAATATTTTTTAAATGTTTATTGGTGAGTTATGAATGCTTACAACAAAAATATCTAAAAATATCGATCTGCAACTTAAAGATGATACTTTCTTTTAAGATTTTTTCTATATTAGAGTCATTATAAAAAGATGACGGTAGACTTAAAAGAATCTGAATCACTACTTCACAAAAAATATTCCGCTACCTACAATAACTATTATTAGCTACAATAACTCAAATAATATTACTTAGCTGTTGTTGGTTGGTGAACATATAGTTACCAGTTTGTGTTATTAGTTTTACTTTTTAATCAATATGCAGGCATATGCAGCAATATATCTCAAATATCATATGAAACCGGCTTTTGTGTAAGTTGTTTTTATTATTATTTATGTAAGGTGCAAACCAATCGCTTGTAGCAAGTGCGTAATAAAATTGTTATTGTTTTAGATAAATACTGTAAGCCGTTGGAGGTCAAGGTCAAAGGTTGGAGGACGAAGGTAGCTGTCGAGACAAGTGAAACGAAACGACAATATTTACCGTTGAATAAACTTTTAAATCGTGCGAAGAAGATAGGTTGCATTTGTGGTTTAAAAATAAATTGGCGAGGCTGGTGGAGTGTTATCGAGCTAAACAAAAAAAAAACTATTTATAACAAAAACAGTGCAGAAGTGTCCTACAGAGTGTTTTAAATATATATCAATAAATATCTTAATAACGGACTCTAAACCATCTCTAAAGTAATTTAGCTAAGTGACAGTAATATGTTCGGTTGGCTTAATGGCTAACAGATGTCGCCTTTTGCAATTTCAATACAAATTACTTTTGGTAAATTATAAAAACAATAATTTCGGAATTCGATAAGAAATAAGTTCGTTTATTTTGAACTAAGAAAGCGCTTGAAGATTATAATCTCATGCCTTCAAACTCCGAAAAAAGGCATTGCAGGATGGCAGCACTAGTACTATGCTATACACGCAAAAAAAATATAAATGTAATAAGCACTATTATGTGTTCTAAGTATAGATTATTTTATGATTGCAATAATATTCAGGTTAAGCTTCAATCCTCTTTTCTTTAAGAAAATGAATAATTAAGCTATAACCTCTTTAATCATAATATACGTATAATATTATAATTTTCATATCTAACAACCAAAAATGTTTTTTGTATTTTTTACCATAACAATATCATAAGTTTGTCAAGGATTACTTTTATATAAAATATTACAATGCTGCCGTTTCAACGTTTGTTTCATTTGTTAGTATAGTATATATAGTATAGTATATATAGTATAGTATATCTATACCGAATAATATATAACTTTATAATATATTGCATTATAATATGCTTATTGTTTTATTTTTATATATTTTTTATTATATTACCCCTATAGTAAACTAAAACATATAATAAAACCCTTTTTTGGGATAAATATTCAATAAATTTTCCTATTTGTTTAAATATTATTTGCAAACATTTTTACTTTAAAATACAAATCAATTATCATAATTTTAAATTATATGAAACAACAAAAAGAGTTGCCTGTAATAAGGATCGAACCCACAATCGCTCGCTTTTGATAGCACCATTGTTATGTGCGGCCGCTAACTCAACTTCAAATGAAGTAACGAAATTTTGCATTACTTTAAAGAAAGACGAAGACTGCGATAAAAAAATAATGCGGTAGTGTGCGTGGCCGGTTTAGCGCAGGCGACAGTAGTCTTTAAGGTGGAAATGGACTTCTACAGCTGATTGTACAATTGAAAAGTTTTAATAGTATGCTACTATTGAAGGCCATGCTTAATTTAATACAATGAATTTTAATATGTTATACTTAAGTGTCAAAAATCGATCGAACAACGATCTAGCAAGGTTTGCAGGGTAGGCATGGCCAGAGATAACACAAGACAGGCATTTTGAACGAAAAAGGGAGGCCTTTGCCCAGCAATGGGACGCCAAATAGGCTACAAAAAAGCGGCAATATGTCTCCTACAGCAGTATAATTTTTTTAGGTTAAGACTTGTATCCTGACTTAGACAAAACAAACTCGATTCGAAATCACTTGAAATAGCGGATGGTAAAGAAAAACGCTAACTAAACAAAGTATACTTCATTGATGAGGTAAAATTTTGTAACTTCATACATATTGATGACTGCGTAGGAGTCGAGTATAATGTTCATACTACTCGAGACGATAAACTTGTATCAATTATGAAGATTAGGACGGTAGAGAATAGAAGTTGGTTCTTTTTTATAATTGGATGAGATTAAAAATTATGGATGCTCCGATTCAGTTACAGAATTTTAAGAATGATTGATTGTTGATGACGCAGGTGAGTAAGTAAGTAACCATTAACACACACACAGATATATTAGAGAAGGTAATTAAACACGAAGAGAATGTAACTGAATTTAATTAGGAGCATAAACTTAGGGTTTGAAAATGAGTTGCAACTAGTATGTACCGATACACATCCACAGAAAAAGTATGCAGCATGCAGAAACTAATTTCTACTAACTTGACTAGAAAGAAAAAAGCAGGTGTACCGTAATGCAACTTAAATAGTCATAAATTTACATTTTAAACAAACAACTCAACACCCACGCACCGCCTCCAAAAAAAAAAAAACTAACTAAAAATCGCATCTATCATTAACCGAACTTACAAGATCAACAACATTCCACTCGCCCAAACACTGGTCCCGCTACTGGCGCAAGTAACTAGCGTAATTGATTGTCAGCGGCGTGACAACTTTCGCAAGATGATTGATGGCGAGCGAGTGTTAATCACGTGTCACGGTTGACGTGTATGGTGGCGCCCTCTGGTCGATTGTTTATTGCATGTTATGCACACCTGCCTTTTGAGTTGTTGCGATATTTTGCCTGGGATTTTCTCATAACCTATCCACACTACAGAGAAGTAAAAATTAGAAGTCGTATTATGTCATGATATATGTAGATATTTTACGGTCTTCAACAAAAGATATAGGTACTCTAAACATTTCATTTAGTTAAAAAAGTTAACTACTTCCTTCTCTTACAGTAAACTCCAGTCATCATCATCATCATCTCAGCGTTAATCCCAGTCGCATCCGAAGCTTTCCTCTTTGGAGTCTGGGGTCCGCTTTACCAGTCTAACTGCTGATTTTGGCTAAACTTCGATATATCCCGTGAAGCGACTGCCGTCTGACCTCCACAACCCGAAGGCGACATCGAAGCATTGTAGTTAGACTAATTGTTGGACTTTTGAGGGCTCCAACAACCCGTTGCCCTTAGATGTTCGTATGGCAACCGGGACCAACGGCGGGGATCGAACCCGCGCCTCCTTGCGCAGCGGCCGCATTCGCTACCGTTAAGCCACGGAGGCTGTCAACAGTAAACTTCAGTATGCAGTAGTAAAAAATATGGATACTATGCCGCTGCTTTAATTCTATACATTTATCCAGATATCAGTGGAAGATAAATATCTGATTGTATAAATGTGTGAGGGTGGCTGATAGCTAAGATTTGCCAAAAATCGAGTTGAATGACGTCCAACAGGAGAGATCTTATAACCATCGCTGACCGCTATGGGCTAATGATGATGAGTAAAATGACCCTTTACGTAAAATTCTGATATTCAGCTCCATTTGATAATAACTCACCCCAACATAGTTGTCGAAAGGCTAAGCCGATTACAATGATGATGGTGTCGCTTCTTGGGATGAACTTTAGTAACTCCAAAGTATGCTAGTCATGGTGAATTGATATTGTGAAAGGTTATCCATCAATCCAATTATGTTATTATGACACCACAGACATTGTTTCTATGTGTGCTTTTAATTAAAACTTTCACAATAAAACATGACACAGACAGCCCCCGCGGCCTAACTACTCGCCACATGCCATATTAGACATGAAGACCATGTCTCAATCAGTAGCCCGTCACTACTTACAGAAGTAATGAGTATTAATGACAGGTAGCAGCCCACAGCCCACCTGAACATGTAATAACAAATTGACGACATTCATCTTGAATTAGCAGGTGTCTACACAGTAGCTAAACTTTCTTTATTTTAAACAAAACCCACGCGCTCTTTCATTTAGAATACTGGGAGATAATTGGACATAATAAATGAGGGAAAAAATCCAAGGAAAATCAATTAAAAATGTAGGCTACCAGAATTTTCCTCTGCATCGTTTTACAGGTTGCATTCGATTCTATTCGATTCGATATCTAAAAAGAGTCTGCGGCGCCATATTGGCATTAAATTTCTATCAGAATTCATTAGTTTATTAATATTTACTTTTGGATATATTGAAAAAATGACATACACTAAGCAAAAAACCAAAAGAAATCTCTAACAGTAAAGTTGTAACAAGGTTGAAAGCCACGAAGCTACTTCTATTCCCAGCGGCCGGTATATCAAAAGACTAAGCTAGTATAGTGCTGGTACTTGTACTGGCGCTAGTGTCGATGCCAGTCGAGTGGCGAATCTTTCACATAACGGTGGCACGGGGTTATTGGATAGGAACCATCCTTTGTGGCAGCAAATCGAGACTGTCTGACTGTGAGATTTTTTTGGTTCGTTTTCTTTACCTGAATTTATCTACGGTGGGACTCTGAAGCTTAGAAAGGTGGCTGGGACGTCCTGGATGAAGATGGTGATGGACAAGATAATTCAGATAAGCCTGGGTGCAACTCATGTCTAGTAGTGAACTACAATAAGCTATCTGAGCTTGAGCATGAGTGATTATTTTATGTAAACAAATATATTATATGAATTCATGGAAAATAATTTTCATTCCTACACAGTAAAGTTCAGTTAATGCAAAAATTTCAAACATTTCTGTAAATTTTCTTCTTTTTAAATAGTCACTCTAAAATCAACTTAAATATCATTTAAATAAAATTAATATTTATTTGAATTGAAACGAATGTTTAAGGGTAATGAAATACGAAGTCTTCGTCATTCACAATAACACGGCAATATGACGAAACATATATTCAGAAAATAAAAATCAACTTAATTAAATTACATTGCTGTTTTACAATATTTATAAGCATAAATCACAATAGTTAAATGGAGCTTTCGAAATTGTGCAATCACCCATCCATATCAAACAGGACTGTCCACAATCCGTGCAACATGCGAATGCACACTAGCCAGCTGAAGCACACTGGAGAGCTCTCCACTGACGAACAGTGACCCAATGATATGTGGCCATCTGGCGGCTAATTTCAGCTCTATGACGTCATAGATTACGTGGTTTGGATTTCGGGGAATGTTGAGATGTCAGGGGTCAATACAAAGGATGGTCGTGGAAAATTATTATTTACATATATCATTTTCACGAACATCCTTTGACAACGTCAGGATATCGTGATAACTGAATCAATTCATCCCATCATAATCCGTGGTGAAGGTTTCTTCTATATTACATACATATAATATACAAGACACGAGTGATATTGTTTCTGTCCGTCAGTTTATACGAACTGTTTTACACTTTAATCGTATTTTTTTGAAACTAGATGGTATATGATTAGAGTCAGGGCTCCTTCCTAGAGGGTGAACACAATACAATGTGACCTACTACGATCATCTTTTGTTTTGTTTGCGTTCATGCACGGTCGTACTCAGCATGCAAGCCGATAGCGAGTACTACGCACATGACCTTACTGAACAATATCTGTAATGAGGTCTACTATATTATACTTGAAATACCAATAAAACTAAAATTATTTATCAAAAATGTGTGCTGCGTGTCGATTATTAGTTACAATCATTTACCGAACAGTTTGCGAGACGAACAACTGATAAAGATTTAAAAAGCTTTTCAAACTATGTATTAACAATTAGAAGATATTTTGTTAATAGTTGCACTAGGAATTCCTCCTATATCGTGGTATTATACCATTAAGGAGACAAATCATTAGCATCAGTAATTTGTACTTAAAATAGATTGATTGACACGCTGATTGGGAATACATTTGCAAGCCATGTACTGTTAGGATATGCTGAAACAAATGTACTTTGTGTACAATGTACTGCAACTCTTTATACCAAATAAATATTTTGTTTTTATTTGAATAAACAACGTGGTGTTATTGAATATACATAATTATGGGTATCAAATATTTACATACAAATTAAATGCAATTGAACTAATATTACACCGATTCGGGGTTTCCTGGTTTTTGTGTACATGTCGCGTTTCAGTGCATATATTTAGACGGCAACGTGTTCGTTTCAATGTACCTATATTACATTTTATGTGTCGTTACATACCTACTAAATTAGGCGTTTGACAACACCCTACATCATTTTACGGTCATATAAATGATAGCCAGTACACTAGTAACACCATAAAAAAAAACTGAACAAAATATCTCAAAAAAAATCAGGCTGAGGCGAACAAGCCCAACGTAAACAAAAAAATAAAACACTTCCATTTTCTAAAGCTACGGTAACCACAATTTAACCGTCGCGTAGGACACAGACCGCGTCCTCGAAGGCTTTACTAAAATCATTTTATCAGAATATCAGCCCGTCAATAAATAAACTGGAAACCTTTCAACGGCGATGGGGAAAAATATTTTTTTCGGCCAAACAAAGGCCTGACAAGTACTCCGGAGGACTCGAGGCCTCGGAAAGGCCTCGCCTTACGAAGTTATGACAGTGGATGTTACTGATATCTTATCTCTGATATTGAATTCTAAGTAATGTCTGCGAAATGTATTGGAAATTTCGTTTCGTATTTTTACATTTTTTTGCAAGAAAAGTGGAGAATACATTTTGATTTTCTAGAAAGTCTGGTTCTGTTTGAGTGTAGTGTTTTGTCTAGATTAAAATATAATGATAAAAGTAAAAGGTTATTTAGGTTACAAAGGTGATAAGCCATAAGCTAACACGATCAGCAATACTCATCCCAATAATTGAATAGAAATGAGTATTCCAGCTGTGGAAATATTATAACTATTAGAAGTCCATATATAGGTGAAAGCAGCAAAACAACAATATTACCCACTCAAAAAAATTCTCCATTCCGCACAAATTCACCTATAAAACATACAGCATGTTCTTCCATTATGGTATGCCTTCAAATGTCTTGCAGTAGTATCTTGCAGAGGAATTTGCAATTCAAGCAAAGTTGCTCTGCAATGGACCGCACTAGTTAGACACTAGCCACGGGCTGCACTAAGTGGAGTATAAAATGGCCGTTGAAACTTTTATAAAAGGTACATTGCGTGTACTGGAAAGAATTAGTTGTATTTTATGAGACAATGGTATCTAAATTGGCATCAAAATGTGTGTGTTGGAGTTTTGACTGCGGTTTATTAATTAGAACATTGGAATACTGACCAAGTATGTATTCATTTCTGCAGTACCACAAAAATGTTTACCGTAACCCATACCGACGAATTACAAGCGACCGTTAGCAAAAAACCTTACAATTGCAAGAAGACTCCTGGCTTTTATACAATTCACAGCTGAATAATTTCGCTCAGATCAATTAAAAGGATCATAAAAACCAATCGAGTTAATAAAAATTCCTCTCCTTCACAGAATCTACGCTATTCAAAAATGGGTAAAAAAAACCAGGCACAACTGCTGATCCTTTCCGCTCTGTAATTCGTTTAAACGGGAACCAAACCTAGTACAAACTGCAATAAAATAGGGAGCACTCACCTGATTGGTCGGCTTGAGAGATGGCGGTACGGTTAGCCCCTAAACTCCTAATATAACGCAACTAACTTTTATTTGGTTATTTATTTTGCTGAACATAGGTTTTGTTTGTTTTTCTTCGGAATTCTTATTGGGTTTGGGCGGCCATTTGTTTGGAAAGATTGGTGTAAGGAAACAATTGTGTTGTGTCCATTATACAACGTGTAACAAAAAGGATATATACATACCAAGGGCATGGCATCTTTAGATGATATCAAAAGATATCGGAAGGGTTTCAACTCAAAATAAAATACTCAAAAAATTAGTACCAAATTTTCGGTTTCGTGTGTTTCTTAAAATCATAACAAATGTGGCAGCACACTACATACGTTAATAACTACTCGTTAACCGTCACATCACTTGCCAAAATCTGATAAATGTCTTCAATATCTCTGTGCGACTAGTATGATAGTAGCCTATCACAGGCGGTGTTTTTCCTCATAACTTCCTAATATAAAGAGATAGGATTAAAAAACCCTTCCAATATCGTTTGATATCATGTAAAGATGCCATGCCTTTGTTATGTATATACCCTTTATGTTACACGTTGTATACACTTGTGTTAGCACCGTAAGTATCTATACTAATATATAAAGCTGAAGAGTTTGTTTGTTTGTGCGCGCTAATCTCAGGAAGTACTGGTCCGATTTGAAAAATTCTTTTTGGGTTGGATAGCCTATTAATCAGAAAAGGAAGACTTTAGGCTATATAACATCCCGCTATGACCAATAGGAGCAGAGCAGTAACAAAAAATGTTGTGAAAACGGGAGCTTACGCAGACGTACATATTGCTTCCATTATATTATATCAACTCGGCTCTTTTTAATTTTTTTCGGAACTTAGCTCATGGGGAAAGCAACGTTAGCAGTGTAAGTTGTTAGTTTGGGATGAATGTGATGATATTCCACAAAAGGGCAATTGAAGCACTAGATCGCACAATGGGGGACATCAAAGGCAACCAACATATCATGGGAGGGATGGTGGTACTTTAGGCAGACTCTTCCGGTTATGCCGCCGGCAGATGAAATAAATGCTTCTTTGAAAGCATCTGCATTATGGGTTCACGTGAAAACAAAGTTTTACGAATATGAAGCAATGGATTATCACACGAGTATATTCTTCAATCGATGACCGTTGGAGTATACGTGTTCTTGAGTGGAGACTGCTTTGGTAAAAGTAACTTATAAAAAAAGAAAGTTGAATGGCGAAGGAAGTTGAATGGCGTGAAACAGGAAAAGCCAATGTACAGCAGTGGGCTACCATTGGCTGATGATGATGATGATGACAACTTTTAAATTAATACAGAATGTAATTCAAAGTATAAGTGTGTTACACAATTTAGGTATACTATCGACCTATATCTACTTACTTAAGTAACAATGAGCAGGGAAAATGATCGCAGAATATGACCGATTGGGCCAAATATTTGAAAGATTCTGAAGTGATGACCCTCGTACAAATCAATTGCAGGCTTGGGAAAAAAACAATGCTAATGAATCACAACTTACAAAAGTTTCTTAAATCCACAAGTTTACCTTTATCCAAAATAATAATCCCGCACAAACAGAAAGTTTCTAATAAAATTAGTTGACGGCACACCTGCGCGACAAACGTAGCTGCGGCCGTCGCGGCGCGACCGACGCGACAGACGGCCGACATCGAGTTTCAAACACAACGTCACTTTAACGTAAAATGTACCTATTTTGTTGCTTATTATTTATATTCGTTTTATGATATTTTTGTATAGAACTTACCTCCTCAGTTATTTAATTTGCTGTTTTGATGTGAAAATATTGGCAATTTAATTTAAAGGAACACTACTATATTAGACGGCATCTTAATTGACTATATTATTGAAAATATAGACACGAACAAGCCACAGACAGCCTCCGTAGCGTAGCGGTAGCGAACGCGGCCGCTGCGCAAGGAGGCGCGGCTTCGACCCCCGTGCTGTGCAAATATTTGTATGCATGAATATGAATATTTGCACTGGTCTGGTCGTGCCTCGGAAAGCACGTTAAGCCATTGGTCCCGGTTGCCATACGAACATCTAAAGGCAGTCGTTATGGGTTGTTGGAGCCCTCAAAAGTCCAACTATTGGTCTAATTGCAATGCTTAGATATCGCCTTCGGGATGTGGAGGTCAGACGGCAGTCAGTCGCTTCATGGAAAATATCGAAATTTAGTCAAAAAAAGCAGCATCTAGTAAAGCGGACCCCAGACTCCAAAGTTAAAAAAGCTTCGGATGCGACTGGGATTAACGCTGGGATGATGATGATAGACATGGACAAGAATCTAAAATTCACAAGAGTCTTCTTCTTCTTCTTTTTTAACCGACTTCAAAAAGAAGGAAGTTACTCAATTCGACCGTATATATGCTTTTTTATATGTTTGTTCGCGCATAACTTCGTCGTTTATGAACCGATTTTGATAATTCTTTTTCTGTTGAAAAGAAGACGTTCCCAATGTGGTCCCATGAGAAGGATATCAGGGTTTGATGGTGGGAGACCAGAGAAAACAAGAGGAACTTTCAAAAATTGCAGGGGCGACTAGTGCATTTCATAGAATTTTCATTAAGTTATTAAAGCACTCTGATGATGGAGCCGGGAGACAGTCGAAGGAACTCCTCAACAATTCACAGCAGCTACCTTGTATTTGTGCTTGAATAATTTGTATTGACAAGAACCTTACACCTAGATGGGTGGTGACTGTCATTAGGGAGCTGATGATGATGACAAAGGTCAGTTCAGGGAACTCCTAAACGATTTACAGTAGCTACCTTGTATTTGGACTCAATTCATTTATATTGATGAGACCTTTGCACCCATTGGATTATAATAATGGTCTGCAGTAAATTTGATGATGAAGACCATAGGCAGTTGAGGGAATACTGAGGGGTAAAAATTAAAGTAAACAAAATTACGTCGTTTACCAACTATATTTGCGTCAGCTTCCAGTGTGACAGGATGCAAATGAATACATAGTACTTTTAACAACTAAAAAGTGTAAAATAAAAACTTTTTTACAAAAAAACAACCGACTTCCAAAAACCACTACAAAGTGAAAAATAACTGATTTCGGAAGTCGGTGTCTTTGGTTTTGTATATTCATTTCTGACACCGACTTCCGAAATTAGTTATTTTTACTTTGTAGTGGTTTTTGGAAGTCGGTTGTTTTTTTGTATAAAAGTTTTTTCAAGGTGAGATTCAACCTCAACTCTTGATCAATGGCCTCTGTGGAAATGCCAATGAAAAATGCGCGTGACACTCATCTTAGCTTTCCCGTCAAACCTCTCACAAGAGTCTGCGTCGTAGATAAGTCATGACAGGTGATTTGACATTGACCTCTTTTAATATACTTAGTAAATTAAAATTGCAGGAAGGTAAGTATGGTAAGTATTAGCCCACAAATGACCTAATAAAAAGTAGGCTAAAGTATATAACATTATGGAAATTATTTAATCTCGACTAAATTATGAACCAAGTAAACAAAAAATATTGCGATGCGTACAGGAAGATCCTGAAATTAAACAAAACACAATCAAAGATTAGAAAAAAAAAAGAAGTATCTATAAAAAATAGACAAAAAGAAAAAATAATCGGAAAGTCTTATACGAGGACAAAAGGCTCCTATCTAAACATCATGTTTCGACATTTGAAAATACACATATCTATGAATACGTCAGCGTAAAAGTTTACACTGCCATGCATTCTAGATAATAACAGTAACATTTCCTACCTCAGCATTTTATACAGTTTTATACATTTCAGCGCGGTATATAAATTAATGTTATAACACTTTATTTTTAATATCGCTGTTAGCACAGGGAGCTCTTTTCATAACACGCCCCACTATCAAGAAAATTAAACTTCGTTATTGATGGCAAGCAATCTCAGTGTTAAAAATAAGAAAAAAGCTTGCTGGAGTTATCTAAGGACATGTTCGCACTGAATGATTTACGCGCGGCTGTGAGAGTCCTTACCCCGCATCCTTACTAAATTTATCGATCGTACTAAGGTGATCACCGCGTTCGTATACCGCGAGGTCGCGTCGGCAAAAGCACCTTAATGTTTTCTGAAGAAATGAGGTACATATGAACGTGACAATCACTCAATCGCGCGATCGATCGCTTTGATTAGGACGCGGTTTAGACACCCAATATGTAAATATTAACATACGTAAATAAATGTCCAACTGATACTGGAAGAAACGAACCCGTTGAGATCGGTAGTAATAACGTCTTCTATTGCCAACTAACTATATGCGCGCCTCATTTGTGTTCAAAACTATAATATTCTAAAGCGCGTGTTAATCGCCTCATCTAGACAATCTCTTAGTGCAAAAGCAATCCCTGAAATATTTCAGCTCCAGGAAGTTTCTCTTGCTTCCTTCCTGAAACTAGCGCCCCCTACCGTTGCATTATTAAAACTTGTGAAAGTTTCAGTAATTCTACCCACTGTACATTATTAAGGCAGTGCACTTTAATTTCTCGGCTTTTCTTTAATTAAAAGTGTATTGGATATCTTTTAGAAGTGTCTTCGTTGTGTTAGTCTTTTTAAGTTGCGGATGCTCGTTTGGGCAAAGCGTTTCAGTAAACAAATGCGTGTTTATGGAGTTATAGATTAGCGCGAGCAGACAGCGAAGCTTGCGAAAGTAAGCACTTATTCACAAATTGCTAGTCAATTAATAAAAATAAATGAATAAGAATTATATAAAACTAAATAAATAATCCATACTAATCCATACTAATATTATAAATGCGAAAGTAACTCTGTCTATCTGTCTGTCTGTCTGCCTGTTACGCTTTCCCGCTTAAACCTCTCAACCGATTTTGATGAAATTTGGCATAGACAATATTTAGACCCTGAGAAAGAACATAAGCTACCTTTTATCCCGGAAAAAATTGATATTCCCGAGGGATATCTAAAAAGCGCGATATGACCGAACTCCACGCGGGCGAAGCCGCGGGCGGAAAGCTAGTAAATAAATAAATGGAAACATGAAGCGCTCTTCCTCTCTCTACTTATTTAAAACTTGCTGTGCTCAACAGGGTCCATAATTGTTTCCAATATTATATTATTATATTTACCACCTGTAACTGTACATTATGCATTGCAATAAACGATAAATAAATAAACGATACCATTCATACTGATTACAATTGATATTAATATAAATTTACCATTGTGAGTTCTTAGCGGACTTTATGTGGAAAATGTGATGTGATGTGTGAATTGCAATAGGGACGACGTCAGTTGAGATTGGTGATCTCTTAACTGCTACAGCGTTTCTAATCTTATAGGTAACTAGCTCTCTGCCCGCGGCTTTGCCGGCGTGGAATTCGGTTATATCGCGCTTTTCAGATTTCCCTCGGGAACATATTTTTTTTTCAATAATAGGGATGTATCCTAGGTATGAAAATCAAAAAAATAATTAGTCCGTCTTATAGACAATAAAATAATTTCGACTAAATAAAAAATACGGGTCTTAAACCCGTATTTTTTATTTAGTCGAAATTACCAAAAACTACAGAGATATAGAGTATTAAAGTTACGGAGTGGGGGCTAATTACGTGATGCCGTGGTATATTTTGAGACACGGCGTGACGTCATGCGACATTTCAAATCAATATATCTTCCTAAGTATTTGAATGAAAGAAAAAATAAAAAATAGGTGTTCAATATTTTTTATAAATCTATCTGATGGACATTAAATTATTTTTTAGGATACAGCCCAATTGTAGCCTATGTCCTTTCTCAGGATCTAAAGATTGTCTGTGCCAAATTTCATCAAAATCGGTTAAGAGTTTTAAGCGGGAAAGCGTAACAGACAGCAGAGCTACTTTCGCATTTATAATATTACTAGCTTTCCGCCCGCGGCTTCGCCCGCGTGGAGTTCGGTTCGCGTCGGTCGGAACATCAAATTTTTCCGTGATAAAAGGTAGCCTATGTTCTTTCTCAGGGTCTAAAGATTGTCTGTGCCAAACTTCATCAAAATCGGTTGAGAGGTTTAAGCGGGAAAGCGTAACATACAGACAGACAGACAGACAGACCGACAGACAGACAGACAGAGTTACTTTCGCATTTATAATATTGGTATGGACTATGGATTACAATTGTTGACTTTTATTTGATACAGTTCTCATATACTGAAGCAACAAGAATAATGTACCTAACTGCTCAGAATTGTGTATACTTTACTTGAAATTGTTCTTGGATCTCCTTAACGACTGTTATAACATTAACAACGCCGACAAAACACTATCTCGTCTGCTAGAAGAACTGCCGAAAACACTCCAGGTTTAAAGTCTTAAGACAAACTAGGAATATGCTCACTCATGCAAATGTCTGACAGGAAGTTCCATAACTTAGTTCGTATAAGCACATCGTAAAGTTTTGTGATACAGTCGTCACGTGGGGTTCTCCTTATGTGGCGCATTCAGCTTCACGAAACAATAATAATCTGGGTAGAGGAAGTGCAAAATAAAATGCCTTAAGCACCATCTGGACTAAAAGCGATTCGTAGTGTTCCGGCATGATGTCTAGTGAAAGAGTACGGAGGACGGGTCTAACAGTTGTGTTGCGATGTGTGCAGGGTCCGAAGCGCTAAATGTTGTGTCGGGAGTTTGGTCGTGGAGGGTCTCCAGATCAATCTCCCTCTGGCGCAGCATCGTTGGTCATGTTTTTGGGTTTAACATTGCATTACGTCGCTCAACTGCTGTCTTCTTTCCTATTCACTCATTTTTTTTAATGAATATGCTCTTAATAAATTAGCACGCTTTACCATCAACAATTGCATCACTGCTTACCATCATCATCGTCCCAGCGTTAATCCCAGTCGCATCCGAAGCCTTATCAGCTTTGGAGTCTGGGATCCGCTTTACCAGTCCAACTGATGATATGGCTAAACTTCGACATTTTCCGTGAAGCGACTGCCGTCTGACCTCCACAACCTTAAGGCGACATCGAAGCATTGCAGTTAGACCAATTGTTGGACTTTTGAGGGCTCCAACAACCCGTAACGACTGCCACTAGATGTTCATATGGCAACCGGGACCAACGACTTAACGTGCTTTCCGAGGCACGACCAGACCAGTGCAAATATTAATATTCATGCATACAAATACTTGCACTGTGTGGGGAACGAACCCGCGCCACGCTGCGCAGCGGCCGCGTCCGCTACCGCTACGCCACGGAGGCTGTCAATTGCATCACTGCTTACCATCAGGCGGAATTGCGGTCAAGCACTAGTTTAAAATTATAAAAAAACGCGAGAAAAGTCCATATTATGTACATATATATATATATATATATATATATATATATATATATATATATATATATATATATATATATATATATATGTATATATCTCTAACTATTCCTTCAGTACATACAGACGTATTATATTTAAGACTAGCTTTCCGCCCGCGGCTTCGTCGCGTGGAGTTCGGTTATATCGCGCTTTTAGATTTCCCTCAGGAACATCAAATTTTTCAGGATAAAATGTAGCCTATGTTCTTTCTCAGGGTCTAAAGATTATCTGTGCCAAATTTCATCAAAATCGGTTGAGAGGTTTAAGCGAGAAAGCGTAACAGACAGACAGACAGACAGACAGACAGACCGACAGACAGACAGACAGAGTTACTTTCGCATTTATAATATTAGTATGGATTTCACGATTTATAATTTTGATTTTATAACAAATTTCATCAAAATTCTCCCATTCATTTGGCCGAGTTTTCGTTTGACAACAAGGTTAAACACGATAATAGAACATCCAAACATAGGGTGCCCATGAATTGAACAGGCCCTTCCGTGGCGGAAGCTAGTCTAATGAGGGTCAGCAGCGTTGGGGGTGGTCTACTGATTGTACAGGCCAGGACTGATTAATAGCATTGTTAGGGTTTGTGAAAAAGAGGAGGGAGGTATTTTGAAAATAATGTCCTGATTTATGTAACTGAAGTTTTTAATGGGATCAGCGGCAATTATACTTTTTGATAATATACCTTAAATTGCTAATTTGAAGCAAATATATGTATCATAACTGAAATACTTTCTTGCACCAAAGCCACATTCGACCCGTGTAATGATTTTGACCACTACCTCTCACTATACGAGACGCATCCTATAGCATTGGAAATATTATTTTTAACTTTTTTTATAATTATAAACTAGTGCTCGACTGCAATTCCGCCTGCTAGTAAGCAGTGATCAAATCGTAGATGGTAAAGCGCGCTAGTTTATTAAGAGCCGATTCACTCAAAAAAAACTGAGTGAATAGGAACGAAGACGGCAGTTGAGCGAGGTGATGCAATGTTAAACCCAACAACACGACCAACGATGCTGCGCCAGATGGTGATTGATCTGGAGACCCTCCACGACCAAACTCCCGACACAACACCATTTGGTGCATCGTAACCGGCACACATCGCAAGACAACTGCTCAGACCCGTCCTCCGTACGATGCAGATGAACGGACTAATTTGTAGTGATATAAGCAAAAGCTAATTTCATTTTTGTTTTAACCTTTCACAGATTCCAAAAGTAAACTCGATTTGTCATATTTACAAAACATAATGTTCTTAAAGAGTAAAGCCGTATTCGTTTAACAAAGCAGCTGAACGTACATGTAAGTATTGCTTCTGACTTTACCGCGAATAAAAAAGATGAAATTATGGCTAAATATACATAAGAAATATGAATATATTTGAAGCTTTCTAAAATACGGTAGGTAAAAACGTAAGAACGTAAATTGCGTCTTAAGATCCTTCAGATTGTGGAACATGACGCGCTACGTTGAGAAATTTGAAGAGAGGTACAATTGTGACTCCAGATTACGCAGATGTTACTTTTAATTATAATAAGTACTCCGTATTGCGTAAATCGGTTCAAGTTTTTTGGGAAAGTCTTTTAATTATTCACAGTACATATAATTTGTTGTAGAAGTGAGATCTGAGGGACGTTTGGGTATGATATTAATTAGGTGTAGATGTGACACTTAAAATATGGGTCGGTAAGGTTTTCAAGCGTGGCTTGAAAAGCTATAAGTATCTCTACATGATTACAAACATTTTCAGTGGAAATGACACAGAAAGTCAAATTTTCATTAGTTTTTGTAGTATATTAAAATATATGAAGCTTTTACTGTCAAAATCATTTGTATTTAATGACACAATAAAAATATCTACATCAAAAAAACATCCACCCACACAGGTAACCAAAACTGTTTCCACACTTTCGATGAAAAATATTTTAACACCACAAAATATAATCATCTACTCAAAATTGCAAACAAAAACGTACCTTCATCTCTTAGCCTTATATTCCATATTCCAACGGAGCAAAATAATTTTACAAGCACCCCTGTACAGCAACAATTCCTCATTAAGGCATTTCCGGGCACCTCAAAGACTCCCTTTGCTAAAAGCGCAGGTAGGTAGGTACCTGTGAGTACGAATAACAACAGAATTTACCGCGGTGAGGAACAGAGGTGTCGCGCAGTTCCAGGGCTGGCAACCTAGACATGTAGTGTACAGTCAAGTAAATGTTTATTGATTAGCAGATTGACACACCTCATGACGAATTAAAATAAAATACTGGTTTTCATCACACTCGTGAAGAATTATCGACAAAATCATTATCAACCTGATAAATAATTTATTCTCTGACTGTACATCAGGATAATGATTGATAATCCCTACTCAAAAAATAATTTAGTACCGTGTATATGTGACGGCGGTTCATGTCCAGTAACTGACCAAAATTATTTACATATTTTTTTTGTTTAACCCATTCCTAAAAACAATAGAATAGTCTTTATTATTAGTTATTTGAACATTTTATTTTAACCCCAAAATATACAGCATACATTTTTAATTTTTGTTATGCTCCGCTACTAATGGTCGCACCGTGATGTTATATAGTCTCAAGCCTTTCCGGATTAATGGGATTACCAACGCAAAAACTGTTTTTGAAATCAGACCAGTAGTTCCTAAGATTAGTGCGTCCAAACAAACAAACAAACTCTTCAGCTTTATATATAGTTTGTTTGATTGTTGTTAATCCAGGAAGGCTTTAGGCTATATAATATCACGCTGCGACCAATAGGAGCGGAGCATAACTAACTCCACGCGAACGAAGTCGCTGGCGGCCGCTAGTTATAGATATCATACAAATTGTAAGAAATAAAATTTCTAGTAATTTTACAAGGGGAGATATAAAGGTCAAGTCTATCGCTATCAGAGACGACATTCTTCTATGAAACATATAAGAATCACGTTATAAACATAATAAAACAGTCAAATTAAATTAATAGGATGATGGCAACCCTAGAATGTCGCGTGTTCCGTACGACATAGCAACAAATGATGCGCCGCATCCGCGTGACGTTTACACATAAAGTTCTCATACTCCAGGTATTATGAACATTTCGTTCCTCACAGTTCCGCTTTTGATACTAAAGGATATTAGTTTATATGTGGGAGGCTAAAATGGTTGATGTACGGCAGTAAAAATGTCACATTATCACGGATTCATGGCGACAAATATAACTCTTAACAAGACACATGTACTTACATCTTACATTTACACATTACAAGTTTGGGATGCACAAATAAACTTGGGTTCATGGTGAATGAAATCAAGGTCAGCAGGTGAATCTTCGACAAATAATCGTTCTTGAATTCATCCATGTAGTTTTTTTCAAACAACAGCATTATTATAGCAGTAACTATATTTTGGGATTGCCTTCCAATCTAGCCGGATAATTAGCTAATTTATATAGAACGACTGCATCTAAGCGCCACAACCCAATTACTTGTTGTCAGACTTCCGGTCTTCTGATGATCGGTAACAACTGTCAAATGACAGCACCATATTTAATGCATTTTCCACTCTGACCTGAGCGCACCTGTAAATTATTGCAACCATGACCAGCTTGCAGTTTCATTCTGCCATAGTGCACTATTTTCAAGCTAAAATATTTACAGGCACTTCTCCGGGGCGAAACTGTCGGTTTGCCTATTTAAATTGTTATTATCAAGATTGGAGGAAATATTTACACTGAGTGCTTTAATTCAAAACTTCACCTACGAAATGGAGCCTTTACCACCACACCAAGATGGTGAGTGGTGATGACCCTATCACTCTTCCGTCACTGACGCCGTCATATATAAGACTAGCCGCCGCCAGCGACTTCGTTCGCGTGGTTTAGTTATGCTCTACTCTTATTTGTCGCAGCGTAATGTTATATAGCCTAAAGCCTTCCTGGATTAAATGGCTATCCAACGTAAAAAGAATTTTTCAAATCGGACCAGTAGTTCATGAGATTAGCGCGTTCAAACAAACAAACTCTTCAGCTTTATATATTAGTATATAGATTTACAACAAAACCTACAATATCTATAATAATTTCCGAATTTAATTAAAAATATCTAAAAAAAAAAACTAAGAATAATAGTAGCATAAACTTTTACACCGTCTTCCTTCTGCAAGGACAAGATAACTAGAAGAGTTTGCAAGTTTACATTTTAGGACAATGTGGTGTACTTAGAGCACCCGCCGCATTCCCTTGGAAATCTTACGACGATTATAATTTCATGTTAGTGAACAACAACGGTTCCTTACCTTGTAATTCTGGGAAGTCTTAGTTGTTGTTTAAGATTTCCCATAATTACCTCTTAACTACGGGGGACATGATAAAGAGTAAAGTAATGAAGATGTCCTAAATCAAACCTGCACTGCATCACGTTTAGGTACAATATTCGGCCTGATTTTATACAGATGGGTACTGTAGAACATTTTAGCTATTTTGTCATTTATACTGTTATAAGAGTTGCCGTGATTCGAGCTGAATGGCGTCCAGTGCTGGCCGCCTTGGAGGCTTTATCCTGCAGTGGACTACTGTAGACTGATGATGTCAGTTCTGTCGTTATATCGGTTTGGAACTTGCGTGACTTTTACTGTATAGACTGTGCCTGTGTACTTTAATTATTATCAATCAAATAGAATTATGATTTTTAAGTAAAATTTATCGAACATTAATCATAATATCGAATGAGAATCCCAACATGAACGAACCACAAACAGTGAACCAAATGAATCAAGAAGCAACTGCAACTCCTATAGAATTTCGTTTCATGAAAATCCTCATCATGTATTCGTGCTAACTCTGGCAGTTTCCGTTATGGCGGCAGCAGATGGCGCCACTGATGTATAGTTCGGTATTTTAAACGCTGAAACTTTTCGTTCATCGTGCACAGTTGGGGAGCGCACAAAAGCCGGTATTTGGAAATATTTCATGATATTGATACAGCTTTCGGAATTGAAATAAGTAAAGCAGTCATTTATGTATAGTAAGTAGGCTGTTAGCATATTATGATAAATATTCCATAGTATTCGAGTAATAGAAACATATTTTTCGATGGATATTTTTGGATAAAAGATAGGATAAATATACAAATCAGATGCTCAGTCCTGAACCAATATTGCAAGAGTGTAATTATAATGTCCCGTATTAATTTGTTCATTGAATGTTTACTCTCTTTTGTTTTCAATGAGACTGACAGGTGAAATCTCAATATCAATTTAATTCTAAATTATTAGGTATTTATTTAAGTGAATGGTTTTCGTCATATTTAGTTAATTTGCTTTGACTACTTGACGCAGTTTCACCTGCATATGACCTCAATGTCGTATGATTATCGTACTAAAAAGTATCCTATGTCCTAATCCAATTCACGGTCTTCCGGTTCTCTAAGATAAACAACCCCCTATGGATAAAAAACACAAAATCTAAAATTTTCTACTTGAAAATTACTGTCTGTGCTCCGCGGTTTCACCCGCGCGAAGATTCGATCCCGTGAGAACATAGGCATAAAAAGTCCAAAATCCTATGTGTTATTTCTGATTAATTATAAACTGTCTGTGTGCCAATTTTCGTCCAAATCTGCTCAGTAGTTTTTGCATAAAATACTCTATAATTCAAAAACTACAAACATTCATAAATACATATATCCTCAAAAAATTTCGCATTTAAAATACTAGTAGGAAGTAGGATTATAGTATAGACAAGTACAACTAACTACAGACCTTACCGTCGATATTAAATTGCACCAAACATCATCACTAGATACAAGTAGTATAAACTTATCTTAAACCAACAATCATCATCAACCTGTTTTTATCGTTCCACTGATGGGCACAGGTATTTTCTCATACAGTGAAGTATTGAGCGTAATCACCATGCTTGCTCAATGCGGGTTGGCGATTTCAGACTTAACCCAACAATAACGTGCACAAATTATTTACTCGCAACTCGTATCTACTACCGGAAAACAAGTTGACCTCGCAAAGAGCAAAGTTTAAATTGCGTACGCCTATGTATGTAGATTAGATCAGGACACCTGCAGTGACCCTGGGGATTACTGCGGTGGTAATGCTGTGCAGTTTACTGACTAACGAGGACCACGGGGTGGAGTCCCTGATGAATATAGTGTACATAAGTAGTAGTGTGTCAACATAGCATAACATCGCGCATGTATGCCTCGAAGGATTAGACAGAACTGTGTCTACGTTTTGCTAGTTATGTTTAAACCCAATGGGGAAAAAAAGCACAAATCCACAGTCCAGGCTGATAAAAAATCAATAAAAAAAATTCCGACCGCGAATCCAACCTAATCTCTTCTGGGCAGCAGTAGTGCGACCAAAGATGCAGCCAAGTATAGTTACATTTTCACAATAAAAAGTCAGGAAATGGAAATTATATTAGGTGACATACGGTGTGGTGCAAAGGAAGCCAAGTAAAACATGTAGTGCCTGAGTTTAAAGGTAATGCAAATGTTGGAAGAGGTGAATGATCAAAAATTCAGGTTCGAGGTGAATGGCAAAATGGAAAATTTCAGGCTAATGATAGGTCTGCCGGATGAAGATTTATTGAAGAAACACTAAAATGTCACCCTGAACCTAATCTTATTAACTTAATCAATCTTCTAACATATTTTTAAACTTTCTATGAAATTATAGACAGAAAAGGGACCTGATAATGTTCAGGCATATAGCGCGACGCGACTAATGAACAAATCTCTATAACAACTTCGTAGACATTGTTCTACCAGAATCGCATACACTACTTCATTTAGCCTGCACTTATTTATAATACTCAGTATTTCTAAATTACCCAAGTATATCAATAGGGTAGTTAAAAAAAAATATGTTACCTTTCCACCGCATAATGATGTGGATGTTATATTTCATGTCATACCTGTAACAACAAAGAACAAATATAAGTAATTTGGTATTTTATAAACCACAAGATGTTCAATAAATACATATTGTAAGAGGGACCGGGCTAAGTCATTTAAACGAAATTACATATATAATGTAACCATTTAAATTACTAAGTTATTATGTGGACAACAGTATATTTTATATTATTAAAGCATTCTCTTAAAGGCAAAACTAGGAAACCGATTTCCTTTTGCAAGAGATTGTTTCGTTCAGAAAAATGGCTGTATTCAGAATCAGAAAATCTTTTATCCATACCCAAGTATAACGTATGTTGCCAGTTAGCAACTAGTTAGGGAAAACTTCGGCAAAGGAAAAACTCCCAGAGGAGCCTTTTAATCAGCAATTCAGGTAACTCTTGCAATGATATGTAAGTATCCTTTTCTAATAGTTTTTCTAGATATATGTAATGTTTTAGAGGAAACATAATATTATGTTTGGTTATTTGTCAAGCAGTATATTTATATTGCAGTTTCATCGCAATACAATATCGATTGTAATGAAAATGAAGCAATATGCTTAAAATTCTTGAATGAATTGAATTGAATATAATATACGTATTTATCAAAATGTGTGTCTAGCCTTAAAAAACATTATGTACTTGAACCTAATGTTTTTAAGAGTGCACATTATGAACCTATAGTCAGACAAAAGTCAGTATAAACATGCAGACCAAATATATATAAAGTATCAACATACTACATATTTTTGTCAAATACTAACGTATGAACGCAGCAATGTCAGCTGTCAATAACAATGGCGGTTATCTTGGTTTTAATCAATCATGTTCCCGCCAAATGGGACCGATTCGTTTCAAATAGATGTTTTCTGGTAATTCGATTGGATTTTGTACTTTTGGATGAAATCATTATTATAATAGATTTTTTTCTGATAATTGAATCTGTATTTGTATTACCATGATTACCGATGGGATTTTAACTTCGCAGTGTTCTTGTTCAATGTACATAATTATGTATATTGAATGTACTTACACAAAATACAGAATTGGCTCATATGTATTTTTTAGAATTTCACCAGAAATTGTATATCTAACCATTCACAACCTTGGTGTTTCTTTGACAATTAGACAAAACGTATTATTTCACTATAATTTCACACAACATATTCGGGGAATGTCTTTTCAACAACAATGGTGAGGTTCACGCAGGCTTGCATGGCTTGGATGGCGCCACGAAGCGTCATTAGTGGGTCGCACTTCCGGTTCCGCTGGCTCCCGCCCCACATCCGACCGCCTTCCCCATTGTGGCGGAGCCCCCCGATTAATGCTCTTATTTTTCAGAAATTTTAAATGTAATTTTATATCATTGTGGTGTTAAATACTTTAAGGAGAGATGGGATAAAAGTTATTCCATTTGTAACTTAAATAAAAATCAAAATTCAAAAAACACAAGTTTACAAGTTGAAATCGCATATACTTAGAGAAACTCAGATGTTAAACTCAATATGGTTTTTGAACTTGAAAAGCAATTGTGTTTTATTGGAATAGTTCATCAAAATGAGACTATGATTGTTTCAGATTTTTAAATAGTCGAACAATCTCTTGACAACTATAATGTAACTGGACAGGCCACATTTGCGCTATGTCCCGTCAGAATTTGGTGAAAGTAGCCAGAATTTGGTCTGAACAACAGGAAAAACAGGGACATGACGTTAGACTACTATCGGACGCGGCTTCTATTGCAGGTATAGGTTCATGATGTTAATATAGTCTATTTATATAAGATACACGAGATATTCAAGCTAGTATCATTCTAGAACCCGGCAAATACTGCAGAAATACGAGGTGTATTGGAAAAGATAAATATGACTGCTATTGCGTTCTAAGGCGACAGGCGGCAACCCGGTGCAAGTGACATATTGACCCGTTTCCAGAAATGTCTTCACCCACGACCGTCCCTGAACCGTAAGGAAGACATCTTTTCATTTCACAACAACTACAGAAGGTTAGATAAGCAGTTCATTAATTCCTATAGATATTTACGCTTCGTTTAAATATATTAAAAATAAGATTAAAATATATATTATTGTGAATTTAATAAGTGAATCGATTGGGCATGCGTTTCAACGCGTTAAGAATAAAAGGTTTAAATAGCGGACGTGTTGATGGCGATTGTATCTTCGGTGAGTTGGGTGCAACTCACTGTTTGGTCCATAAATCCGGGTCCAATAAAATGTTGAAGATCAAAGGGAGCCTATGGCTTCTCTTCCTGTTGGCTGTGGGGGTCACAGCTCGTCCTGATATCGGTAAGTTAACTGTCTTTTTTAAATTTCCAGCGTCTTATTGTTGTCGTATTTTATGTTTTTCTTTCCTTTAAAGCGAATATAACTATGTAACCGTTTGGACAAATGATGGAATTATTTTCGTAATTAATATAGAGGCACCTACATATTTTTAATTTATTTAAGTATGTATTTCTCTAGCAGAACTTTTGGGAACAAAAGTTTTGCCAAATATTTTAATCAGATTCTCTTTTGTTTTGTTATGATTAAATACATTTCTTATTTTACATAAGAATCATCGGACATCAGCTTGAAACACAAGATATCTTTTTTTCATAATTATGTGTTTTTTTTTCCAATTTTTTTTTTTATAACGTGGTGCGTCAGATGAGCTCATAGATACTGCACCAGTGAGCGCCGAGCTCCGATCAGGATATGTACATGAATCAGCATCACAAGAATCATCAGGTATTTGACATTATTTGAGGGTTTTTATTATACAAGAGCAGCATTTTAGGCTTCTAAAAACAAAACAATTAAAAAGAAAAGACAATAAGTTGTTACTATATAATAACATATTCGACACCTACATTTCGACAGTTACTTATAAAGTACATGTAATAGTCGCCCTAAGGGGAGAAAAACATATGTACTTGTTATCTAACACAGATTGCCATCAGCATACCGATTAACGAATAAAACTACAATATTACTAGAATTCTCGACTGATGATCAACAATCAAAACCTAATTCTCGTAATGACAATGTATGATTTACAGATGAAGCCGCTGATTCCAGTCCGGAGGACTCCGAATCTGAGGAAAGCCGTATGTTCAACCCCGAAGAACTTATCAGCTTCGGTATGTACCTATTTGTATTTTAGTGGTATAGAGATTTATTTATGTAAAATGATAAATAATGAATGAAGTGGCTGCTAGATTAAAACGGCTTCGAGTAACGTGGTTTCAGCTCCGAGCAGGCAAACTCTCACCGTTTTCAGGCAGGCTTTAAAACCATCGTAAGGAAACCTGCATGACCAATGACCAAAAATTATCTTGGTCTCTTTGAAGATAGGGCCCTCTTTCAGAAGAAGCATCATGGACTGATTATACTACGATCTGTAAAGCACCTCCGTATCCAAATCGCTAATTGGATTTTTTTTCTATTCGCAGGGCCGATAAGCAAATGCAACGCGGAAGGTGAAATGTACTATGAGAAGAGGAACAACAACTGCTATGTCTGCGCCTGTTTCTCAAGTTCAGGACTCCTGTTCTCGAAATGTGCAGCCTGCAACCAGTGCTTCCGTAAGTAACCAAACTTTATTACATACTACTCCAATTCTGTAACCAGGTTCAAAGGTTGGTATCTAACCTTTACTCTCTTCACAGTGGAACAGGTTTCTGTAGTTTTGCCACCTTAGCCAATCAAGTTATAATGTCAATATTATACTGTCTTGTACAAAGTTCTTGTACACTTGTGTAAGTGACAAATTTCATCGAAATCCCATCAGTAGTTTAGGCATGAAAGCGGAACAAACAAACTTATAATATTAGTAAGTAAGGATTCAATTTCTGCAAAACAACTGACTTAAACGTAGATATTTCAAAAGTTAAATGATCAGTTCAAAACCTGCGGTTCAAGTGTTATTGCAGTGTTGATCAAATTCATGTGGTATGTCAGTTCTTTTAACTGGATTCTTTAATTATATTCTGAAGACCTAATACTATTAGTTCTTCAAATTCCACTTTGGTTTCATGCCTTCAGGAATATCTTTCTTGTTTATACTTTTGTGTTGTCACGAAAGGCGGGCGTTTTGGGAGACTGTCTTACGTATCTAATATTAACATTCAGAAAATGCTGATTTTCAGCCTATTTTGAATAAATGACTTTTGAGTTTGATTTGATTTTGTTTTAAGATTTTAGGTTACATTTACGTTTACATTAGTTTATTGAACACCACCACATCATCTCCCTTGATCTCTCAACCAGGTATGATTTGTGGCTATATAAAGATTCAATAAATATTTACTGATTTCTAGTCTTTTATCAATATACAGTATGTTAACTAACAGAGGGCGTTCCCGTTAACCCGAAATAGTATAGCATACATACATGCTAAAAAAAATATTTCCATTCGAAAACAAAATGTTTTAAATTTTTTTCCAATAAGAAAATATTCAATAAAAATTTTAAATTGGCATGTAAAAGAAACACACTGTACACGCGAATATGAAAGACGGCAACGTCGCAATTTATTTATACATGACGACTACTATTTTGATTTAAAACAGGAGGTTTCAAATTTATTTCCAATTAGAATTTTTTTTTATTCGGATTTTTTTATGCTTATTTTTCTATGCTGATGTTTTTATTTTAATCTATTAATGATATATATTAACGAGTTTAAGGGAACGCCCTCTGTTATTTAACATACTGTATTATCTTTAATTGGCAGTTCCTGCACTACAAGCAGGTAGAAAAACATTACTTTTATTTTTCTTGTGATAGTCCATTCCTTAGTTTTGTTACATTAATTAGGATTGTTCTATTTATTATTTATCATCATCATTCTCCTGCCCTTATCCCAATTTATTTGGGGTCGGCGCAACATGTCTTTTTCTTCCATGCATCCCTATCAGAAACCATCTCGGCAGTCACCCCCTTCTTAGCCATATCATCCTTCACACATTCCATCCATCGTTTCTTTGGTCTTCCCCTACTCTTATAGCCATCAACATTCATAAATAAGACTCTCCTCACGACATTCTCCTCAGTTCTCCGTAACACATGCCCGTTCTATTTATTATTTAATGGTGTTAAATTCTTCTGATTTTCCAATAGCTATCTATGTAGTTGCTACCGTGCCAGTACTAGTTAGCGGTTTTTCAGTTTAGTTATTCTGCTTTTACATTAAAAACTGTAAGTATTTCTGAAATGAAGTTTGAATTGAACTTATACATATAAAGAGTTAACATACTTTTTCACAAAAAATACTTCCTGTAACTCTTCCGCCGTTGCCTCCGCAACCAGGTATATTTACAAAAGCAAATATTTTTTTCAGTCTGATCTCTATCTTAATAAAATACTTCTAATTTTCCCCTAATTTGTAAAATTTTTGAAGCATGTTTGTCTCCAAGATAAATAGAATATGAATCGGTTTTCAGTGTTTACAGTAAAAAGATATTCCGTCAGTAGTATAAGATATCACTTAATCAGCCCTAACTGAAAAACTGCCAGTTCTAAAATATAAACTTCTTGTACGTTGAAGGCACGAACAGGTGCCATATTAGAATGTTTCTGATTGATTTGTAATAGCTATTGTTTATCAAAAGCGAAGTTACAGTCTGGTTTAATTCTTTTGCAGAAAATCTACCATCACCATTGCCTTCTCTACCAGGTATATAGCCGAACAAAACATTTTTTATTTAATTTATTTTTAACATTGACACCTAATTTGAATTCTGCATTAATTCCAGTGATTGAAATAATCATACCACATTATCCACCTCCATATCCAATTAATTAAATCTGTTTTGTTTGTTGTTTTTTTTTTTTTTTTGGCCTAAGTTATAATCAAAATAATTTATCGACCACGAACCAGGCATATACACTATGTACCTACTTATTTTGTATACTTGTCTACTGACCTGTGGTCTAAGTTGGTATTTTTATTATGTTCAAATTTACTTTTATCCTTACCCAAAATTGGCTTAAAAGGCAAAAAATGCTTGTATATTTTTGTTTTCTCACTCACCATAAAATGATGAATGGCTTTTAGTATACATAGGTTTACGTTTTCCAAAAACTGTAGTATAATAACCAGCGAAAGATAAATAATTAATGATTACGTAGTCTGAATTTTATGCTATGGACTTCATTTATGTAGTGGATTCTTAATTCAGAACTTAGGTATACGTTATAAAGACTAAGTGAATATTTTTTTAACTTTTCCTTGCTTGAACGACTTTCACCTCTACGTTCACCACCTCGTATGTTATTTGCTCAATAGAATCGGTCATAAACACCCATACATATAAATGTTATGAAACGGTATTATTAAAAGAAACTTTCTTTTTTAGTAATTCGTGAAATAGACGCAATTATACCGCCACTACCGATACCAGGTAATTCTTTTATGTTTTTTTTTTTATCAAATCGTTGTGTCATCCATTTTTTTCTCCATTAATAGATACAAATTCTTTTTCTTAATTATTTTTGTGTGTAAGGAACATGTTACTATTTTCTCCTCCCTTCTGATGTATTTCTTCACATTATTGTATCTGTATTTTATATATAGTTTATGTCAAGAAACTTGCAGGGTCTCTTAGTACATAGACTCTTAGCTCTTTGGTATTGAACTATTTTCTTTTGATACAGAGGTAAAGCTGTTAGATTCTCAGGAGTTAAGGCTACTTTTTATGTTGCATTTTTTATAGAGCCTCTTCCTTCAGTACATCCGCCGCCGCTAAGTATTGTATAAAAAATATGATTGTAACCGCTAAAAGGCGTTACTGCCCTATTGATATGGTTTCAGTACCGTCTTCAAACGGCCAAAATATAAAAGTTTAATTTCATAAAATATTCTACAAACATTCTAATTTGATTTATAACCTTACATCGAGATTGCAGGTGCCTGTCGCGCAGTGTGATCGTGTTAGTTAAAAAAATAGTATTAAAATCTCTGTCCTACATTGCGCTCACTTTAAATACTTTGACAAATGTTTTGAATGCACTATGATCGATACAAATGTAATATTGTTTATTTGCAGAAATCGAACCTATTCCGCGACCGCCAGCACCAGGTATGTGTCGTTTTATTTCTTTTAATTGAACCAAAATCACTTTAATAATACAATATTTAGTTTTACTTATATGTAAATTATCTTGAAAGATTAAATCCTTTACTTATTAAAATCGTAATTAATAATAGAAAATAAGATACTCTTTCTTTTATTTTGTTTTTGAATAGATTAGGTTTTCGTGTTGCTTATTTTTTTTTCTGATTTTATCGGCGTCGCACTGAAATAATCGAATACGCTCCACCACCAACATGTACAGGCTCATTATACATAATACTAATACTTTCGTCAAGCTTTGTAATAAACTAACTAAAGTGCATGTGTTGCTCAAAAAGATGTTTTGTTTGGTTTCTTGCAGTACCGGCGCCGCTCCCTCTGGCGCTGCCCCTACCGCTGCCGATACCGCTGTCACCGATAGTCCCATTGCTTCCTACTCCTGAAGCTCATCCGATCGCTAATGTACTACCCCCAGCACCGCAACCTCAACCCAAACCCAATGATCAATTCCCGTATTGTAAGTATAATTAATCAGATCAAGTGTAATGCTATAAACTGAACTTTAAGAACCACTGACGCACTCAACACTCTCTACCAGTTAGATTGATGGACGAATGTCCCAGTTCTCTCGACGCTCTTGAATAAAATAAAATGAAACAACGTCATTGCTTCAATTCAATAATTATGAGAAAACTGCACATATCATAATACAGTGATCTGGTATTTTGAATTATCACCACAATATTCTTATTCAACACTTCAGGTCCGCCTCCCATGATCATACCAGGACCACCGCGTCCTTATCCCGTACCAGTTCCGGTACCAGGTAAGAACATCTTGGTACCAGTACCCGTACCAGTACCAGTACCAGCGGAAAAGATCTACATCCGCGGACCATCTGTACCCGTCCCAGTACCAGTTGAGAAGAAAATACCCATACCGTACCCCGTCGACAGGTGAGAATTTATATCAATCTCCCGCCCTTACCATTATTCATTACATTCACTTCCTAGCCATAATTACCTTTCGCACAATGCATCAAACAACAATAAAGAAATTATGCAAATAATCATTTGTTTAAAGAAATGATAAAATTTGAAAATTGAGAGGACACAAAAAACGTATGATGACGTCACTTATACAGTAGAATGAAGTAGACCTTCGCCTGAGCAGTTAAAATGTTTTAGATGACAACATCAAGTGTCAAATGTCAATGTCTGCTATTGGCTACTAGAAATCCTTCTACTTTCATGGCGATTTAAAGATAACAGAATCTAGATAAATCTTTTTTTTATAATTATAAACTAGTGCTTGACAGCAATCCCACCTGATGGTAAGCAGTGATGCAATCGTTGATGGTAAAGCGCGCTAGTTTATTAAGAGCCTATCCACACCAAAAAAAAAAACAAAAACCAAGTGAATAGAATGAAGACGGCAGTTGAGCGAGGTGATAAAATGTTAAACCCAATAACACGGCAAACGATGCTGCGCCAGAGGGAGATTGATCTGGAGACCCTCTACGACTAAACTCCCGACACAACATTTGGCGCATCGTACCCGGCACACATCGCAACACAACTGCTCAGACCCGTCCTCCGTACGGCTTCACCAAACATTATGTCGAAACACGGCGAATCACTTGTAAATAACAAACTCTTATAAATAACAAAATTTACAAATTTAATTGTCAACAAATACAAGTTTATGTGCCAACAAGTGTGACAAGCTGACAACGACACTACAATTGACATCTAGACACCAGTTCTATTTTACGAGTCACAGCGAAGCAAAGGTTTTATCGCCAGTCCACTATAAGTTTGGCGGTTACGTCTTTTTAGAATACACCGAATTTGAAGGTTGAAATTTCTAATGAAAAGTAAATAATATTGAGAAACAAATAATATGGGTGCCCTAGTTTTTTATTTATTTATATATAACGTAATAATATACACACATCAAAAGTGTCTAGGGATCAAGCATTTTTATGCGGATTTCTTGAGATTGAGATGTGGCTTTGTAATAAATTTATGATTTTATAAATTTATATGGATCCTTTTTGGTGCATTTCATAATTTGAATCAGGAACTGTGAATCAAATTCGAGTAAAAGATGAAAATCAGCTGTCAATATTTTCCCTATAAAACATACAACGCATTGAAGACATTATTAGTGCTACTGTTTCCCTACTACTGATTAAAACCAACGTTATTATGGAGCGGCGACGTCATTTAAGCAGGGAAGAAATGCTCAGAGCCGTGGGAATGATAGAAGCTGGTTCCCGGCAACGTACTGTGGCTTTGGCTCTGAATACAAGTCAGAGTGTTATCAGTCGACTTTGGACACGTTACCGAAGCACTGGTACCGTGGCTGAGCGCCATGGAGGACGGTATCGCTGCACCACACGGAGACAAGACCGATACATTCAAATCTTAACTCGAAGAGCTCCAACAATAACCGCCATGATGTTAGCCGTGAGGCTTCATCACTCTTCAGGGAACTTAATTAGCGACCAAACGGTCAGAAACCGCTTGCATGAAGTGAACCTTCATTCCCGAAGACCGCTACGGGTACCACCTATAGCAATGCACAATCGTAGGATTCGATATCAATGGGCTCTTGAACACAGAAATTGGGCAGAAGAACAATGGCGTTTCGTGTGCTTTTCTGATGAGTCTCGTTTTGGTATGAGACCGGATACAAGACGTATACGACACTGGAGAACCCCTGGACGCCAACGGCGATTAAAATCCTGCCAGGAAGTCCATCCTTATAGTGGTGGAACCATCATGGTATGGGCGGGTATTTGGATCGGCGGAAGAACTGAGTTGATTTGGATCAGAGGCAACCCCAACGCTCAAATTTATGCTGAAACGATTGTATCAGACGTCATCGTTCCTCTACAAGTGCAAATCGGTCCCTTATTTCAGTTAATGCATGATAATGCACGACCGCACACCGCAAGAATTGTAAGACAGACTCTCGCCGCAGCTAACATCAATGTCCTGCCCTGGCCTGCTCAGTCGCCAGACTTGAACCCGATTGAGCATGCATGGGATATGCTACAGAGAAGGGCTCTGCCGAATATGGAGGGTATCCAGTCGCAAGAAGACCTTTTTTTGTTGTTGCAACGAACATGGGCGGCCATTCCACAGCGTGATTTGGATGAACTTGTGTTGTTAGTGTTCGCGGTAGAAACACGGATTATTAATTGTTTAAGTTACCCAATAAAATTTTAGAGAAAACTGTTATTTCAGTCTTTTTTTCGAACTTTTGTGTTAGTAGTTCAAATGTCAAATATCCCTTTATTAGGAAAATGGCAAATTTCTTTATTAATGCAAAGGTGACTTGGTTTATCGTTACTATGACAAACGAAAACACTTTATTTGATGAATCCTTAAAGAAAATTTTAATTAATATCAATCAGGAGAAAAGTTATTGCAAAAATATATGTTGATCCCTAGACACTTTTGATGTGTGTATTTAGAAATTTACATATGTAAAAATAATTCTTCAAATAAACCGTTTTTTTTTCTAAATAGGCCGTATCCAGTACAGCAACCACCTAAGTTAGTGCCAGTACCTATCAAGGTCATCGAGCAAGTACCTGGACCTGAGGTGAAGGTACCAGTTCCTGTTCCATCACCACCGATAGCAGTTCCTTACCCAGTGAACCATTACATCACTGTTCCTGGGAAGGACAGGCTGGTTCCAGTGCCCGTACCTGTTAAAGTACCTGGAGGTAAAAGTCATTACTTTGGTGGTCATTAAACGTTACTTAGATACATAAAAACTGATCCCAAAAAGTAAGTGAAAATGGATTTCATCGAAATATTATTTCTTTTGCAGAAACCAAGTATTATCCCGTACCAGTCATCCTCTACGTTGGTAAGAATTATTTCAATTATTGTTGCTTGAATTCCCCTTTTAAATTGAATAAGAGAATCATGAATGTGCACCATTTCTAGCTCCTGAATGCAGAAATCACCAACCATTGGTACCATTCCGCGTACCTTCAGAGCCTTGCCAGGTTCACGTCTGCAAAATTGTTTACAACTACGTCTACATCGAAACTCACCCTGACTCCACTTGCGTAGGTTAGTAAACAAATATAATTATTAACTGATACACCACCCAATGCACTTCAGAATGATCAAGTAGCCAACAACTGATCTGCTCCTAGCTAACTTCCTTGTCCACAAATATCATGCATCTTTTCTTCCTATTTCTTAATGAAAAGATTAGAAGATATCTAAATATTAATTTAATCCTGTTAAATTAGTCAGCGGTTGATGTAAATTGACGTATTTTTACTAGCCATGTTTCTATTCTAAACTTTCTATGGAGTATTTAAATATTCATCCTATATTAAATAGCACTGTGTGTGTGTGTGTGTGTGTTAGCACGGAACTATTTATATTTGGTAAAGGAAATCTAAATCGGATGATTCAGCTGCAGCCTATTATTTATATATAAATATTGTTTTCATTATTATATTACAGTACATCAACCAGAGCCCTTAATATCACGTGAGTACAACTTAGGCAAAGTAATTTTCACTTATGGTGGAAATACATTTCTAATATATGTTATTCATAATCGTATGTAAGTAGGTGCCTCTATCTTAATTTACTGACCATTCATAGCCGAAACCTGTAATAAGGTGGATTTATGTTATTATTGTCTTGAAATAATAATAACGATAATCGCATTATTTCTTTTTCAGTCAGTCCAGGTAGTGGATCAAACTGGGGCTCAGCAAGTGCTTTAGCTAATGCCCATGCAAGCTCCCACGGGCATAGTTCTGCCGACGCAAACGCAGCATCCCACACCCACACCGGTGGTTACAATGGTTATTTCGGACCCTACAGTTACGGAGGTTTCCCTGGCGGCTCTAGTGCATCAGCAGATGCGTCAGCGAATGCTGCAAGTGGAGCTTACGGAAATTTTTTCGGTGGATTGGATTGGGCTAATGCGAATGCGGCAGCCAATTCTGCTGGAAATGCCGCAGCCAATGCAAACGCTATCGCAAATTCATTGAATGGTTTTGGTGGAGATTATTCTAGTGCTAATGCAGCAGCTAATGCAGCAGGGTATGGCGGTGGATACAGCCTAGCCGAAGCCCAAGCAGCCGCTAATGCTGCGAATATCTATGGAGGATACGGCGGCTCCAATGCAGCCGCACAAGCAGCCGCGAATGCAGCAACTGGCTCAGGTTTTGGCGGTGGATACAGCCTAGCCGAAGCCCAAGCAATCGCTAACGCTGCGAATGGCTATGGAGGATACGGCCGATCCAATGCAGCCTCACAAGCAGCCGCGAATGCAGCAACTGGTTCTGGTTTTGGCGGTGGATACAGCCTAGCCGAAGCCCAAGCAATCGCTAATGCTGCAAATGGCTATGGAGGATACGGCGGCTCCAATGCAGCCGCACAAGCAGCCGCGAATGCAGCAACTGGTTCTGGTTTTGGCGGTGGATACAGCCTAGCCGAAGCCCAAGCAGCCGCTAACGCTGCGAACGGCTATGGAGGATACGGCGGCTCCAATGCAGCCGCACAAGCAGCCGCGAATGCAGCAACTGGTTCTGGTTTTGGCGCTGGATACAGCCTAGCCGAAGCCCAAGCAGCCGCTAACGCTGCGAATGGCTATGGAGGATATGGCGGATCCAATGCAGCCGCACAAGCAGCCGCAAATGCAGCAACTGGTTCTGGTTTTGGCGGTGGATACAGCCTAGCCGAAGCCCAAGCAGCCGCTAATACCGTTAATGGCTATGGAGGATACGGCGGATCTAATTCAGCCGCACAAGCAGCCGCGAACGCAGTAACTGGTTCTGGTTATGGCGGTGGTTACAGCCTAGCCGAAGCCCAGGCAGCCGCTAACGCCGTTAATGGCTATGGAGGATATGGCGGCTCCAATGCAGCTGCACAAGCAGCCGCGAATACTGCAACTGGTTCTGGTTTTGGCGGTGGATACAGCCTAGCCGAAGCCCAAGCAGCCGCTAATGCCGTAAATGGCTATGGAGGATACGGCGGATCCAATGCAGCCGCACAAGCAGCCGCGAATGCTGCAACTAATTCTGGTTTTGGCGGTGGATACAGCCTAGCCGAAGCCCAAGCAGCCGCTAACGCCGTAAATAGCTATGGAGGATACGGCGGATCCAATGCAGCCGCACAAGCAGCCGCGAATGCTGCAACTGGTTCTGGTTTTGGCGGTGGATACAGCTTAGCCGAAGCCCAAGCAGCCGCTAACGCCGTAAATGGCTATGGAGGATACGGCGGATCCAATGCAGCCGCACAAGCAGCCTCGAATGCAGCAACTGGTTCTGGTTTTGGCGGTGGATACAGCCTAGCCGAAGCCCAAGCAGCCGCTAACGCCGTAAATGGCTATGGAGGATACGGCGGATCCAATGCAGCCGCACAAGCAGCCGCCAATGCTGTTACCGGCTATGGTGGATTAGGTGGCTACGGAGATGCCACTGCAGCTGCCCAAGCTGCGGCTAATGCAGCTTCAGGCTTTGGCGGATACGGTGGATATGGTGATGCCAATGCTGCCGCCGCCGCCGCTGCCGCCGCAGCAGTAGCCAATACCGGTAGTGCTGGCGGTTATGGAGATGCTAGTGCCGCTGCCGCCGCCGCTGCCGCCGCAGCAGCCAATACTGGCGGTGGTTATGGCGGCTACGGAGGATCAAGCGCTGTCGCCAACGCATTGACCAACGCTGGCTTTGGTATACGAAGTGGAGAACCAGAAAGCGATGTAGATATTGTCAGATCCGGTCAGTCAGATGACTTACTCGACAATGTTGCCTCGCAAGAATCGAGAAAGAAACGCAATGTTGAGCAACGCAAGCACAGGCTCAGAATGAGAGCGTAATCATGTATCACGGAATTTTAAGAATCTGTAAGTTCATTTATTATTTTGGTTCGACTGCTTATCCCTATACATACTTTTTTAAAGAAGTTATCAAAAAAGTTTAATTAAAAAAAAACAGTATTTTTTTTATTCCTAACACCGTACCTGCTAAGAGCATTTAATATAACTTCATCTCAACATAAGATCAATCAACTATTTCTGCACTTTACTGTTAAACAAAAAATATGAAGACATGATGTGTTCTGAAAACGGTAAATCCTTTTTAATAATGATAAATTGTTTTTGTTTCAGACCGGAACTCATCAAATGATCTCTCTATAATCATGGAAAGAATATGGATTTGATTTTGTTTAAATTTAATTGAAGCATATAGAAAATGACGAGCCAACTTCATACTTATATCTATGTATATATAATAAAGCATTTAGTGGGATATAACATATGCATTTTATTTTATCATGCCCCAAACATTAAAGTATCTCTGTCTAAAAATAATTATGTAGCACTTCCTCTCTCTTCAGACATCATTATTATATTTTACTTGCTCTTATATGACGTTTATTAATTTGACGTATATTTGTTTTAATTACTATGATATTTAAATAGTACACTGTACACTACATTATTTATTTCACTTTCCCCTTAGTAATCCATCCAAAGGTTGTCTGAAAAAGATCGCTCTTAAAAATAAGACCGCCAATTGTGTCACCCTTTGTAAAATCTTAATATTTATGTTCTGTAATTTACATGGTATACACAATAGTGTTTTATTCTACTCTAGGTAGAAACACGAGAAAACTTTTGCTCATATTTGGCATTTTTTTTAATATGTCCTTTTTATTATTTTCTCAGTTGAAATCGCTTCATCGAAATTTAAAATCAACTTTTAGAAACTACGTATTTATTTATAGAATCAATGATTACACGAATATTTGATTATTTTCTCCGTAGGCCATCTCCCGTACATATTACTGATACGTTTCGAAGTACACATACAAAAACAATTAAATATTCTATTTATTTAATTCTTTGTTCGTCTACCTTACATCTATGAGTGCTTCCTAAGTTATAAATCAATTACATACACACACATCAAGTCCATTTGACGCCTAGATAATAAATTATACTGAAACAAATCAAATCACACGCCCATGCAGTAATTACATCATAAATCAAACTGTACAAATATTAAAACGCCAAATGGTTATCACACAGAATTATGGCATTTCTTATAAATACGTCTGTGTAATTCTTTGGTACACATAAAGGGATATTGCCGTAGATGGTTACTGCCGAACCATAAGATCAGGGGTAAAAAGCAATAAGCCGGGATGCAGGTTGGGGTCATTAGGAGCATTTGTCTCCTTACCTTCCTGTTATCTGAAGGCAAAACTGAAGAATTGAATAGTTTAAAAGAATCAAAAGACGTAGATAACTTGAAAGATGTAGCAGGTTTAATACAAAGTGGTGAAACTCCCGATGATCTCAAAAGCGGTAAGGATTCAAATATCAATATATTTATGTATGTCAATCAGATAATATATCTGATTGGCATCCATAATCCAGCCCATATAAAATCGCATAAAAGAATGGTGATAATTAGTCATATTTTTAGAAGGGGATTAATCTATTCTAATATTTAAAGTTTATATAACTGTATACAACGTTATTTTTTATTTATGCGAAACCCGAAACATGTGTCCAGTATTTTTATGTAAAGAAATGTGTATAAAACTTCAAGTTATGAGCTTGTAATATTACCTGGTTGTCCCTACAAAAATATGGTTAAGAAGCCGCTCGCACGATGGCGCCTACAACAGCGCGGTGCGGCGGCGGCGCTAGGACACTATGATCCGCTGTGAACTATATTGTTGTGCTCGGTAACGACACTTCAACATTTTTTAAACGTATTTGGGAAAAAATATAACATGGTGTAAAAATGATTGGAATCGATTCAGTTGTTTGTTCTGAAGAAACTATATTTAGGTTTCGTAGAAAGAAAAGATGACGTTGCATAGATTTTTATTCTTTTTAAACAATCCTTTAAACAAAGTTTCCAATAAGATGTGTTCGTGATTTGTACCTTATTTCAGAAATAAATTTAGCTGTAACTCAACCACACTCTCGAGCCAATGAAGAGAGATCAGGAGATGTCTCAGAAAGTGATGCTCGTAGATTTGAAGGTACTTTAATCTTATATAGATTAAATTCAGACAATGTGGCAGTAAGATATTTATTATTCACATGAATTTATATTTCCCAGAATCAGCTGTGAGCAATGCTGAGGCTCATTCAAGTGGCGATGGATCTTTTTCAGCGTATGCTGAGAGTATTGGAAGTTCTTATCAGTCTAGAGCAACAGCTGTGGCAGAAGGAGCACCAGCCTCGCCATTTAACCCTTTCAACGAAGAATTGGGACCTGGACCAAGTTTTTCGCAATCCGGCCAAGGGCTAAGGGCCTATCCTTACTCTGCATCCTACCCCTACAGTTCTGGACAAGCTGATAGTGGACTTCATCAACTTTTACCTAATAGGAACCCACAACCAGATAGTGGACTTTATCAACAAGATCCAGTTACCAATCCCCATAGCCATGGAACGAGGCCTGGTGAGGCGCAAAATCAAGTTGATAATGGATTTTACCAACCAGGGTATAATGGTCTACCAAATGTGAACCCGTATAACCAAGGATCAGGCCCCTTAGGGCAAGCTGATAGTGAGTCAAATCAACTCATAATTGAACCTTATTCAATGCTACCAAAACCTGTGCCTAGACTTAACTCAGTTTTAGATTCGATCTCTGCTTTTCCTTCATCTTACCCTTATAGTCCAGGGTCTAGTTCAATATCAACCCATACACAAGAAAATAGTGTGCCATACCAGGCTGTTCCAGTTCCAGATTCTGACTATTCACCATATGAAAGTTTATTGGTTCCGTATAAAGGACCTAGTTCTACTCAGACACACGGCAATTCATATAAATCCAATTCAGTACCAGATTCTGACTTTTCCCTTTATGATTCTTCTATGGTACAATACAGAGAACAAAATTCCGAAAATCTCAAAGTTCAAGACAAAAGTTATGCATTTAAATATCAACCTGTTTTAAGCACGAACGAACCAAAATCTGATACTTATTTGTCCTCAGCGTTAACTAATGTAGGCAGATCACGTGAATATTATCCGGTAATAGATAACATTGATTCAAGTGCAGATATATCGAAGAGTGGGTGGGATCCCTCCGAATATAATAATTATGCACCCAGTGGTCCATATCCTCAAATATATCCTTCAGGGGCAGAGGCTACAAAAGCATATCTTGATTTTAAACCAGCCACCAATGGTGTTTCTAATCCATATAGCCAGGGAATAAGCCCATACGCAAGTGATTACCCATCAGAATCACCTTTAAGACCATGGGATTATAATCTGACGAAAACCGAAGCACAAGGGTCATCTAATTACTTTGCAAGTAAGTGAACATTTCAACAGTAATTCCTTCAGAAATCATTGATAATACATTTTATATGGCAAACAGGTCCATCTTATGCTGCTTAGCATATAACATGGAAACAGATAAAATATCATTGAAACGTAAAGCAATTAATAACATCGGTAATAAAACTTTCCATTTGTTAACGGAAATATTTCGTTTTACAGGCGGGCAAAGTTCGCCGATCGCATTCGAGGATAATAATTTCATTTATAATAATTAACAACCACACCAGGGTATGGAATAAAAGTATTTAATCGTAATGGATTGTTTCAGATGCGAATTCCAGAGCCATTTCGCCTCATGAATATGTATTTCCTAATAAAATGCCTGGTAAGCCTGATAAATATAATGATATGAAAACATAATATACTGGCTAGTATTAGTACCAAAAATATGAGAACTAAGTGAACATTATATGTATATTGTGTGATTTTAACAATTAGCCGTTAATATTCCATTTAGGTAGTTTCCGATATTTACAATATATTTTTAGATTTTTAATAAACTTATCCCTGTTAATCTAATGCAAGCTGTTTATTTCATAAGTTATCAGATATATTCTTTTCAGGAGGAGGAAATGCAATACAATGTACAAATGAAAACCAATTTTTTCACTTTTGGTCTCAAGAACTAGACTGTCTAGTATGCATATGTCTCAATGAGTACGGAGTCCTTCAGCCCGTATGCGCGAGCTGTAGTGGATGTCACAACCCGCCACCGAAGCTTCCAGAAAAAGTTCCACTACTACCTGAATCCATTCCTGTTCACCCAGCAACACCTGGGCCTACTGAATCTGTCCCGATAATGCCAGAGCCTAACCCGGAGCAGCCCATTCCGCCGTATCAGTCTGTCTCCATTCCAGAGCCCTATCCAAAAGTTCGACCTCCTTCACCAGTCCCGGTAACTTTTACAGAGCCTCTTGCAACGCTGCCACCACCACCGGACCAAGGTAATCTTTGCTACATATTACTTAAAAAAATTCCGTCATTCTGTAACGCTATGTTTTAAATATCTTTTTTTTTTAGGTTGAACTTATTTCTGATTTTATTACGCGGGACAGCTTCGTAGCGTTCAAAGTCTGTTCTGGTCTGTTCTCTCTGCAACTCTGTTCCTGTGCATATTAACGATCTGCTGATGCCCGGTATCTATGGGTATGCAGATGACAGCATAGTCGTAGAGAGATACCTGCCGGATGCTCGGGCTAGTAGGGAATCAATCCGGTCCGATAGAGAGGCCATGGTTGAGCGAACGAGTGATGTACTGCAGGCAGTCTCCGAATGGGGCAATGCCAATCTTGTAGCATTCAATGCCGCCAAAACACAGGCGTGTCTTTTCACCGCCAAAAGGAGCCCGTTCAACTTGGCTCCTACTTTTCGGAATGTGTCCTTGGAGTGTTCCGACCGCCTTCAGCTTTTGGGAGTTGAGATTTCCTCGGACCTTAACTTTGGGCGGTTCATTGAGTCCAAGGCTAGGGTGGCTGCCAGGAAGCTTGGCGTTATCGCAAAGGTCCGGCAGTACTTCACACCTGGGCAGCTTCTAATGTTATACAAAGCACAGGTCCGTTTGTGTGTGGAGTACTGCAGCCACATTTGGGCTGGTGCTGCCAAGTGTCACCTGGCCACTTTGGATTCAGTGGAGAGACGTGCAAAGAGGCTGATTGGTGACCCTGATCTAACTCGAGTTGGTCTCCAAAGCCTAGAGCACAGGCGTAGAGTAACCAGCCTTTCGGTGTTCTATAGGATGCATTTCGGGGAGTGTGCGAGGGAATTGCATGATTTAATTCCCCCATCTCCGTTTCACCAGCGGACGACCCGTCGTACGGCTGGTTTCCACCCTTACGTTGTTAACACCACTACGAACCGGACGAAGCGTTTCGCCTTCTTCTTTATACCGCGTACATCGAGGGACTGGAACAATTTGCCAGCGGCGGTGTTTCCGTCGGACTACAATTTGAGTGTCTTCAAGGCTAGAGTGAATAGGCTCTTAATAAACTAGTGCGCTTTACCATCAACGATTGCGTCACTGCTTACTATCAGGCAGGATTGCGGTCAAGCGCTAGTTTATAATATACACACATCAAAAGTGTCTAGGGATCAAGCATTTTTATGCGGATTTCTTGAGATTGAGATGTGGCTTTGTAATAAATTTATGATTTATAAATTTATATGGATCCTTTTTGGTGCATTTCATAATTTGAATCAGGAACTGTGAATCAAATTCGAGTAAAAGATGAAAATCAGCTGTCAATATTTTCCCTATAAAAACATACAACGCATTGAAGACATTATTAGTGCTACTGTTTCCCTACTACTGATTAAAACCAACGTTATTATGGAGCAGCGACGTCATTTAAGCAGGGAAGAAATGCTCAGAGCCGTGGGAATGATAGAAGCTGGTTCCCGGCAACGTACTGTGGCTTTAGCTCTGAATACAAGTCAGAGTGTTATCAGTCGACTTTGGACACGTTACCGAAGCACTGGTACCGTGGCTGAGCGCCATGGAGGACGGTATCGCTGCACCACACAATAAAAACAATAACCGCCATGATGTTAGCCGTGAGGCTTCATCACTCTTCAGGGAACTTAATTAGCGACCAAACAGTCAGAAACCGCTTGCATGAAGTGAACCTTCATTCCCGAAGACCGCTACGGGTACCACCTATAACAATGCACAATCGTAGGATTCGATATCAATGGGCTCTTGAACACAGAAATTGGGCAGAAGAACAATGGCGTTTCGTGTGCTTTTCTGATGAGTCTCGTTTTGGTATGAGACCGGATGCAAGACGTATACGACACTGGAGAACCCCTGGACGCCAACAGCGATTAAAATCCTGCCAGGAAGTCCATCCTTATAGTGGTGGAACCATCATGGTATGGGCAGGTATTTGGATCGGCGGAAGAACTGAGTTGATTTGGATCAGAGGCAACCTCAACGCTCAAATTTATGCTGAAACGATTGTATCAGACGTCATCGTTCCTCTACAAGTGCAAATCGGTCCCTTATTTCAGTTAATGCATGATAATGCACGACCGCACACCGCAAGAGTTGTAAGACAGACTCTCGCCACAGCTAACATCAATGTCCTGCCCTGGCCTGCTCAGTCGCCAGACTTGAACCCGATTGAGCATGCATGGGATATGCTACAGAGAAGAGCTCTGCCGAATATGGAGGGTATACAGTCGCAAGAAGACCTTTTTTTGTTGTTGCAACGAACATGGGCAGCCATTCCACAGCGTGATTTGGATGAACTCATTTTGAGTATGCCAAACCGATGTTCTTGTGTTGTTAGTGTTCGCGGTAGAAACACGGATTATTAATTGTTTAAGTTACCCAATAAAATTTAAGAGAAAACTGTTATTTCAGTCTTTTTTTCGAACTTTTGTGTTAGTGGTTCAAATGTCAAATATCCCTTTATTAGGAAAATGGCAAATTTCTTTATTAATGCAAGGGTGACTTGGTTTATCGTTACTGTGACAAACGAAAACACTTTATTTGATGAATCCTTAAAGAAAATTTTAATTAATATCAATCAGGAGAAAAGTTATTGCAAAAATATATGTTGATCCCTAGACACTTTTGATGTGTGTATATATAAAAAAAAGTCGACCCGGTTCGAACGCATCTCTCTAAAAATTATCTAAAATGGCTTGATGATTTGTGCGGTTAAATGGTGTCACAACACATCTGACAAGATTTAACAGTTTTTATTGATATGTGCTAATTTTAGAAAACAGCAGCTGTATGCTAATATTATATTTTAACTCTTTCCCTTTTTTCGCCGTAGTCGGGCAAGTATAGTCGGGTAGTAATAAATTTGACATAGGTTTCATGTGCCAACTGCGACAATTGATAAAATGTTATAATATTGAGAAATGAAAAAATTAATCTCGCATTTTTTGGGATATCAACTTTTTATTAGAAACACCATTTTAAAGTAGTGTGCGCGTGACGCGTGTAAACGACTTCACACAGCGGTGTGATCTTTGCTTCACTTTTTTTATTGATTACATACAAAATTTGACAATTTCTCTTTGAAGCCCATTGTAACCCTCTGCCAACTGGAGTTCCGTTCACAAACCCGCTGCACCCTTGTCAGATATGCATATGCAGGGAGTCTGTCGTGAGTGGCAAGACTGATGTTCACATCGAGTGCAAGGAGAACCCTCAATGCAGTGAGTAGCTTCCGAAATTACTTTATATGTAGTATCAAGAGAGACTCCACGTCTCTTGTTGCAAAGAGCTATACGATAATCGGATGTCTATGATTAAAATTATCTTTTTTATTTTTTCAGTTGCGCCTGTCGATGTGACTGCTTTACGTAAGTATTTAAAGCAAAACATAATAATTAACTTAAAACTTTATTTTTATTAACGATCTCTTCAACTACACAGTGTCATAAAATATATTTTTTAAAATTTCAGCTCCTCTACCAGACGTGCCTATAGCAATGCCACGTAAGTTATACTTATTAAAAATTATAAAAACGATAATTCCTTAACATCTCGAAATGGGAAGTTTTAACATTTTTTGTAACTTTTATGTCGAATGTGAACATATTATGATTCTTAGAAGATATGTGATCTTACGTGGTTCACAAAGAACGCTACTCAGTTGAGTTTCTCTATTTCCTTCATGAGATGTACCGGTGAATCTGAGCCAACGCGATGGGCAATAGTGTCCCTAATGAAAGATATGCATGACCTTTAATGATCACTGCTACTGATCTTTGAAGTGGCAGGTTTGAACTAGGAATCATAATTCGTTTAAAAGAGCTAATCCGTTGGGCTATGTCAGCAACTTTCGCTCTTTTACGAATCTCCTCATTTCTGGTTCGATTACGTAGAGAAACACCTAGCATAGCCCTTACCATGTGCGACCTTAAGCTTTCATAGACGTTCAAAAAGTGCTGATTCTCAGCCTAGTTTGAATAAATGACTTTTGATTTTGATATGGGGCCGATAGTGAGGGACCACGTTTCTGATCTTTGTATATGTCATTACCGGTAACACACATTGGGTAGAGGATTAGCTCTTTGAAGTGGCAGTGGGTGGGGCAATACCTTGTAAGATTCGATGGCCGATGAGGCAGAAAGCTCTTGAATTACATCCACGTACCGGCAAATGCAGCGTCGGCCACCCACCCACTAGGTGGTCGGATGATTTGACCAAAATTGCAGGGAAGCTCTGAATGGAGGCCGCGTCTAACTGATCTTTTTGGAAATTCTTGGAGGAGTGCTATGTGCAGCACTAGACTTCCATGATGATGATGATTCGTTTGAACTTATAAAGTAGTAATTATAAAATCAGTTGACAAGATTCCTAAAAGGTTAATTTAAATAATGTATCCGTGAACAATGAGAACGAGTCCTACATCTCACTTTGTTAACAGGTAACTTTAAAATATGTATACCTATACATAATAAATTGATTGTATTTGCAGTACCCATATGTGAGAAATTCCCCGAAGATGTCCTGTTCCCTCACCCTACTGAAACTTGCAAGCTCTGCAAGTGCTCGAAGAGCCAGTCAGGAGACGGAGCTTATGAGCAGCAGATAACTTGCTATCCACATCCCGATTGTGGTAAGTTTCTTCTATTATATATTGGTGGTCATTCCCTTTTCTATTACTTCTTTCTACGGATATATGTATATCATTACCCTCGACCCAATTCACTTGGGGTTAACGCACCATGTCTCCGTCCATTCATATTATTTTAGTCATAATCTCAGTAGTCACCCCCTTTACGCCCATACCATCATTCTTACTTTCATATCTTTGGTTATTTTTTTACTTCTCTCTGTCCATGTTTCTAATTTTAATTGACTTTTTTCCACAGTCCCAAAACTGAGACCAGTGGCAGAATCGGTACCTCCTTTAGCACTCCCAGTAGATCTGCACTCGGTGAAGCCATCCCCTGAACCCGAACCTGTGCCTAGTGAACCTCTGAGAGAGCCAATGGAGCCTGTGTCTTTGCCAGAGGTCGTGACGGTTGAGCCTTGTGAGTTATATTTGTGATATTTATTTACTTAACATCAAAGTTAAACGTTATTTAAGCGATGCAGGTCTATTTTTTACACGTTGTTATTTAGTAAGTGGTTAATAAGTAATACCTCATCGGTTAACTAGCATCAATTTGACGAGGATAACATTAATTTAAACTTTAGGTTTCTTCAAGATGTTTTCCTTCGCCTTGTAAGTCATTGGTGTCCAAGATATACTTAGAAAGTACATATAACTTAGAAAAGTTATATTGGTAACCACTAGGCCACCATGACTTACAACCCAAATTTGGAAGTATCAGAATGCTAGAAACCAAGATTTTACCTAAATAGCGTGGATTGGATAGGTATTTTTTTGGAAACATATTTGTGTTTAACTAATGTTTTCTATTTTCCCAGTACCGTGGCCTCCCATAACGACAATTGCACCAGTCCCTGCGTTTCCCATGACTCCTCGACCTGGACCGCTACCAGGACCATCGCCTCGTGAGTTTTGTGAATGAAATTCTTGAAGAGTGGAAGAAACAATGGTCAATTTTACGTATCATTTAACGATATTATACGTAAAATTGACCTCAGTTTTAAGAAATTAATTATTTGATAATATGTTTGTAACAGTACGAATAAAATTGCGTAGTATTTTCTTTTCCAAAAACTACATACATTTTTACTTTAATTATGTATCCTAAATACATCCTTATACTTCGTCATGTCCTATAATAAGAATTTCATGAGAATCATTTCTCCAGACGAGTCCTGCCGGCCATATCCTCCTAACCAGACCTTCCAACACCCCTGGGATGAGTGCCAGATCTGTGTGTGCAGCGAAGCCACCGCCATCGGAATGATCACCGTGGAAGTCACTTGCTATACAAAGCCGTCCTGCTGTGCGTATCCTTCATAACTATTATAAAATATTTATTCGTTTTTCCAGATAAGTATATATAACATTTTTTTTCTTGGCATTTCTTTCAGGCATAGATCCACCAGATTCTGTTAAAGCAGGTGAGATTGAAAATTCAGTGATTTGTTGGATAATATAACCAAAAGTTATAAAATGCTAATCGCTCAATTATTATCTTTGTTCCAGCACTCCCAGGTAAACTACCATAATTTATAGGTAAGCTCTATGTTAAAGTAACTTTACATAGATTTGTTGATCCTGTAAGAGGAAACCCTCGAAAATGATCTAACATTTTCATTTCAGATTAAATTCGCCAGTTCAAGATCCCCATTCAAAGTTCTGCCGTCAGTGGGCAGTTGAAAAGTTTCGCAAACGCGTGATAACTGCCGATTTTATGCCACCGTTTGCGCTCGTTTGCACCCCAACGTGCGGGCGGTCCACAAGGGGTGACAGAGGATGAAATAAAAAACTCGTATCAACAGGAACATTAAAAGCAAACAAATAAAGTAAAAATTTACGAGCGACGGCGACACGCCGTCAAAATTGCAGATACAGGTGACGTAAAAAAAAAGAGCGGGTCCCACTGCCATCATTCGGTAAGGTGAAATATTGAAATATCAAAAGCAAAAGTTTCATAAATTTAAACTTCATTCTTGCAGTATTTGAGTCGAGAGAAAATATTTCATACATAGAAAACACGAAAACTGTTTCCACGAAAAACAACACCAAAATCTGCCCCATCTGTTGAATTAAACGTTTTACCCAAAAACATTTATTAGAGAAAACAAAGCTTTACCCAAAAATTACGTAAACGTCCTGTGCGCAGCACTTTGATAGCAGATAACAGAACAAACAATGGTACCTACATAAATCAATCCTCCTCCGAGATAGCGGGCCCTAATTAGTGGGAGAGCATTGAGGAAAACCAATACGGGGAATCGTTTTGGAAACGCAATAAGGGTGGTTCGAAATGGGCGATGAGCACCATCGAACAATCTGACGCGCTATAGATTGCTCCTGAAGTGTATTGACACCTCGATGTCCATTTACCGGAGCCACTCACCCCTGAATGTGATAGCGTGAGAGTAATTGTGTTTTCCATTCAGGTGCCACTCTTGTTATCACTGTTTTATTGGTTATCGTTAAATTTCGTTTTATTGTTGATGATTTTATGAACAGACTTGTAAATTTTTAAGTCTGGTTAAAATTGTTTTAATATTGTTACAAAGGTTTTGAAATGCCGTTGTCGCATACTACAGTAATTTAATTTTCATATTTTATTAGATAATATTACATTTTTGTCTAAATTGTATTAATTGTATTATGTATCTAACACATGTTCCAGGTTTTAATATGCCATATGTGGGAATTGGGAACACGGTGAACAGTCCTGAGGTCCAAGCTTTATCAAGCGGATCGTCGCTGGTAATAACCAGCACTTACAGACCTCCACCAGCCTATTCCCCGTACAATCCAAGACCCGTCAACACGTATCCTGGAAGTAATCCAGCAAGTGCGGATGCTTTGAACCAGCCTGCTCCATACTCTAGCTACCCATACCAACCAAACTACGCACCACCATATGTGAACCCACAATATCCTGAATACCCACCCAGATTACCAATCCGTCCCGGAACAGGCAATACGATTGGGCAGTACAAACCTAATAATTTTGGATATCCTGCGAACTATCAATACGCCCAAGGAGATGCAGTGGGGAACAACTTCGCGCCGCAAGGACGTTATCAGCCATTTGATCCAAGGTACCAGACGGTACGAGCACCATCCTATCCTGGGATGTACCAGCGACCTTATGAGATGTCTCCTATGTTCGCTCCCCAAATCAGAGACGGTTATGTGAAACCTCCGATAGCAGCATTAGGTGGGCCAAATGACTTTTAAAATATGTTCCCTATATCATTCAACTTTTGGGAAAATCCAATCTAACACCAATTCTGAATTTCAGACAACCAGAATTTGGCGCCAAACTATGCAACACCTGTAGGATATTCGAAGTCTGGTAAAGGTAGATCAAAAAGTTACTTTTAACATCATTATCTGTACCTTAGTTAATCAAAACTTTCGGCTCGAGTGTTGGCTTTTATCCACATTCTAACCTGTGAATATGCAAAAAAGTCAAACTGGTAAAAATTTACCAACATTTGTATTATTTTGTTGCCCATTATTCTTTACGCCCAGCATGTCAAATAGCTATTGATCTAAACATAAATAATGTTAAGGTCAACATGTACACCCACAGATGTTTACGAAGGAAGCTTCCAACTTTTGTATAATTTTTAACAAGCACACCCCGTAATACCGTGCGGATCCTTCAACTTTTTGGACATAAATTAAAAATATATTAGGAGAGCAGATGGTGGGACGCCCGCCATGCAAATTATATTTAATCAAACTTTGGACCTTTAGTAGTTATTGAATTTCTCTTGTACTTTCTTTGAACCTTATGTCCTGTCCTAACTTACTACTACTTTAAATTTGAAATAGTTGATGGGTAATATATGTATGTCCATAAAATTTTCAGTTGGAACAGAAGATAACTCGAAGTAATATTATAAACAATGTGTAAGTATTTCACTTAAAACTACAGTTTATTATTACACTATAGCCGTTGTTGCAACACAAAAGGAATGACGAAATCACTAAAAATTACCATTCATGCATAAATATTTGCCATTTATCTTGAAATCACGTACAGAAATGTATTGGGTAGGGTTGTAACGGAGCTTCGCTTCCGCTTCCGTTACTGCGGAAGTTCCGCAAGAAATCGTATCTTCGCTTCCGCCTCCGCCTCCGCACAATTTTTGCGGAGTTATAACGGAGGTTTATTTACGTATTTATAAAATAAATAACGCACAAGCTGCGACGCTCGACAACCGGCCGGTCGCGTTTGAGCGCGAAATGGTCAAGAATCAACTAGTGCGAGGCGGGAATGCGGCAAACACAATTTGTTTCTCCTTAATTTTCATTACAAGAAGGTAATGTTTTTTTTACCAAGTATACTACTATTAATGTACTTATTTAAAACAAAAAAATTGTTTTAATGAACCATGAATTTCAATTTTGTTCTATATTATGTACTTTCACCTCCGCTTCCGCCTTCGTTAACCTCCGCTTCCGTGGAGGTGAGAATCGTCGCCTCCGCATTCGCCTCCGCCTCCGCTAACAAGCCTCCGTTACAACCCTAGTATTGGGTTTAACGATCAGTATTACTACCTTCAGAAATACTGAAATAGACTTTTTATAAGTCATGTTCCTTATGAGATAACTAAAACTCCGGTGGTTAATTGACAATGTTGCATACATTGTCAATTAACCACCGGAGTTTTTCAAGATTCAATTAAGTTGCCACTAATAAATCCTCTTTATTTCAGGATATAATACTGTTTAAGAAACTGACGACAAGCCAAAATGGACAACGAGTAGTTTTAAGTCGTGTGCACAGCAAAAGATGCTTTTAATTATATTTATGATAAAGTAAAAAGCATCCTTAGTTGTTTGTTTTATTTCAATCACTGGCTGGATGGTGATAGTATTTTTTTTTTAAATAATTATAAACTAGTGCTTGACTGCAATCCTGCCTGATGGTAAGCAGTGATGCAATCGTTGTTGGTAAAGCTCACTAGTTTATTAAGCCTATTCACTTAAAAAACTTAGGAATAGGAAGGATGACGGCAGTTGAGCGAGGTGATGCAATGTTGCAACACGACCAAACGATGCTACGCTAGAGGGAGATTAATCTGGAGACTCCTTACGACCAAACTCCCGACACAGCTACATTTGGCGCATCGTACCCGCCACACATCGCATCACTACTGCTCAGACCCGTCCTCCGTACAGCTTCACCAGACATCATGCCGGAACACGACGAATCGCTTGGCGGCAAGACTTTGTCTAGAGGGTGGTAACTTCTGCCGGCAGCCGATGTTATGGCCTACCACCGAGAAAACTACTAGTATTACTATCATTTCCATAACAATTATTGATGGACATAAGCTACACCTGTGCAGTTCCTCAGGGAGGCCCCGTAATAACTTTGCAATGCTTGCTTAATCATTAGGCAGTTTATTCCTTAGAGTGTGCGTCTCAAAACACTTGCAAAGTATGCGATTGCAAAATTCGTTGCCTCCCTACACACAGAAATTATTTTTATGAAGTAAGAATGAAAGTGCAAGTAATAAAATATATTTTTAAATTTTAGATTTGATATCGAAGTAGAAATCCTAGTTTAAACACAGTTCGATAACACGAATAATGTGAATTTTATTTTAGTTAAATTTAAGTGTTGTAAAAATGTTGGTTTGGATTTTGGCAATTTTATTTATAAGGGGTAAGACGCTACTTATTATGAAGCAGTACTCTAGTACTGCTGCTGCTGGTCTACTCAGGGAGAGCTGGTAGTAGCAATCACCACCTACGAGTCGTACGCAATAGGTTCGGACCCAGTCTGATGCTTCACTCTGTGTAAATTATTTAGTCACCACTATTCTCAATTCGCTGGAGAAGAAGAAGAACATGTCGAAATAATTATGAGATCTACCAACTCATACTAAGAACATGTCGCCATGTGGGTACTACTAACCTGTAGGGCTGCGTGACGGATCCTTCTCTCTCCCATAGAGGAGAGCTGAGTGGCCAGTATAAGCTGATTATATAGCGGAATGTAGTGATCAAACTACAATCAGAAAAAAAAACTGTTTTTTTTTCTGTAACGGTTATTAAAAACTAGCTGCGCCTCACGGTTTCACCCGCGTTGGTTTCGATATGTTTTTTTTATATGCTCCGCTCCTATTGGTCCTATTGGTGCTAAGCCTTATGAGCTATCCAACGCAAAAAGAATTTCTCAAAACGGACCAGTAGTTCCTGAGATAAGCGCGTTCAAACAAACAAACTCTTCAGCTTTATATATTAGTCAATTCTCTGACGAATTATTATTCTTAAATATAGCTTCGCTCAAACACACTCAGGAACTAACATTTTCGCCATCTAATATTCATTCCATTTCAAATCTGCTGAGTGAGCGAATGGACAAATTAAAGGAAGAGACTTAAGGTTTCCCGTAGCGTGCAAAATGACAGATATTAAGTTTCTGCCATTATGTTTTGAGTGAAAACAGTTTCAACTTCACATAATATCACTCGAAAATATAATTTGAAATTTAGTATTGAGTCTAAGAGGTTCGCGTTTTAATGGAAAGTTCCTTTTTAAGTATGTTATTTCTTGTGATTGTCCAGTCTTTGTAATAAGGTGAATATACCTAGTTGTGGATCATGCATTTGATAATAGCTAATTTCAGGGAATTATTTCTTATCATCATTTCAGCGTGGCACCCTGCAGGACATTGGCCTGTCCTTTGTTTTTTTTTCATTACCGATTAACAAATTATAGGGCTTTCAATCAAAGGCTTGATCAGGAATAAATTATATGCTCACAATGCATTTATGCACTTATTTAGATAATGTCGACCTCGTAATTTCTTGACTAAGGATCACTTCTGCGATTCAAAACAAAAATGAACATTTGTTGCCATTTGTACGTATAAAACGACCTGCGTTTTGTCTGAGGGTGATAGTTAAAATAATAATGAGTTTCAACCTTTGTGATGTTTAAACTTGCTGGTATTTGTTATCAAAATCTTTAAAAGAACCGAACATGTATTACTAGCTTTACTTGTTTTTATCCTACCTTAAGTAAGGCTAGCCCACAAAGCATAAGATTTACTGACAACTCTCACCCCGGTTTAAAAAATAAATGTTTATTCCCAGACATGTATCTTACGAAGACTTGATCGCATGCGCATTTTGATTGTAACCTCACTGAGTACTAATGAATTTTGTATGAATCTACATAAGAGCGAACAATGAATCTGTAATCTGAATTTGAATAATATTTCAAGCTGACAAATATTACTATTTCCTTGGCAGGAAAATGCACCTGTAGTTTAGCAGTTTAATGGAAAGGAGATAAATGAAAAAAACGTGGTTGTGTGCAATTTATTTTTTTAAATATTATAAATCAGTGCTTGACCGCGATCCTGCCTGATGGTAAGCAGTAATGCAATCGACGATGGTAAAGCGCACTAGTTTATTAAGAGCCTATTCACTCTAGTCTTGAAGACACTTAAATTGAAGTAAGACAGAAAGATCGCCACAGGCAAATTGTTGCAGTCCTTCAATGTACGTGGTATTAAAGACGAGGCCTAGCGCTTCGTCCGGATTGTTGTAGTGTCAACAAAGTCAGTACGGATACTCGCCGTACGACGTTCGATAATGTAACGGAAATGGCGGGATTAAGTCACACTATCCAAAATGATTGCTACAGAATACCGACAGGCTGGCTACTCTACGCCTGTACTCCAGGCTTTGGAGTTTCATGGAAAGTATACGGAAGTGATGAGTGAACAAAATACGTTACATTGCGCGCAAATCGCCCCAACATAGGCTAGACTTAAAAATACAGGAAAACACTTTTAGAGTCAAAATGCCAGACATCACATCAACTGCTGCGTCTGGAAGAGATGGACAACCTCGCCCAGTTCGGTGATGCACAACATCGAGGCCCAAAGTTCTACGACTACACAGGAGACTCACTAATGGAGCCGGCCAGCACTCTAGAGAGAGATGATGACTCTTCGCTGTAAGTCTTAAAGCATAATTATGATCGCCTTATTGTCCTTATTACTGTTCATTTAGGACATGTTTATCGTGTTTTGGGTTCTGGGCCCAAAGGATTAAACGGGCATTTTTACTATGACTCCACTATCCGTCTGTCTATCTGGCTGTATTTCATGAACCGAGATAGCTAGATACAGTTTAAATTTAAACAGATGATCTATAAGATATACTTTTTTTTTGTTTAGGTAATGATACTGAACCTTTAATGCTTCGGTCCGACTCGCACTTGGCTGTTTTGATAGACTTCTTTAACTTTTATCACGATCCACATTCACACTCGTAAATATGCAAAAGTTTTTCGTAAATATTAATAGTAATTTTCAATATAACAGTAGCTTCCATTAATTTTGATTGACTGACCTCAGGGGAAAGTATCAGTCCAGTGGCAAAGTACAAAGGACGTTTGACGAGTTGAGAACAGGACGGAGATTGGATTCAAACACTGACTAATATTATCGTAGTCAAACCCAAAATATCCTAAAACAAATTGATTTCGGTATTTCAAATCGTGATTTCATACTATAATCTGCAACGTAGAACCCTATTGAAACCCAAAAGACCCATATCGTTGATTTAACTAAGGAAAATGTACCAGTTCAGCGAAAAGACCCGCCTTATTTATGAGATAATTTATTTACGTGCGCTATGAGATAAATCAAGGGAACGACGCCATTTTACACGGTCAGCCCTTCTTTGAGCGGCTTCAGAAATAACCGGACATTATCGAAATATTTAGCACGACTAACTCCTGCCTCACAAGCCTTATTGGAAGATATTAAAAATACTGCGATCACAAATCTTTTCCTTGATTGTCATCACCAATGTGTCATTGTTGTGTATCCTTATTATTGATGCATACTTCTTCTGAACTGAACGAAAGCCTATGTAGCGTAGCGGTAGCGAACGCGGCCGTTGCGCAAGGAGGCGCGGGTTCGATCCCCGCACAGTGCAAATGCATATGCATGCATGAATATATTATGAATACAAGCTGTGCCCCACGGTTTCACCCGCGTAAGCTTCGAAGCGAAAGAGCTCAGATAATATAAAATAAGCGCCTGTTAAAATAATGGCAGCAATATGTATGGCCGCGTTTACTCCCGTTTTCGCAACATTTTTTGTTCCTGCTCTACTCCTATGGGTCATAGCGGGATGTTTTATAGCCTATGTCCTTTCTCAGGCTCTAGACTATCTGTGTACCAAATTTCATTACAATCGGTTCAGTAGTTTTGGCGTGAAAGCCGGACAGACAGATAGACAGAGATACTTTCGCATTTATAATATTAGTATGGATTTGCACTGGTCTGGTCGTGCCTCGGAAAGCACGTTAAGCCGTTGGTCCCGGTTGCCATACGAATATCTAGTGGCAGTCGTTATGGGTTGTTGGAGCCCTCTAAAATCTAACAATTGGTCTAACTGCAATGCTTAGATATCGCCTTAGGGTTGTGGAGGCCAGACGGCAGTCGCTTCGCGGAAAATATCGAAGTTTAGCCAAAATCAGCAGTTAGACTGGTAAAGTGGACCCCAGACTCCAAAGTTGAAAAGCTACGGATGCGACTGGGGTTAACACTGAGATGATGATGATAAGAGTAGAGAAGACCAAAAAATCAATTGATAGACTGTGTGAGAGACGTGTGTTACGTATTATATTAATAGAGACGTGGTGTACGTATTATATTAATAGAGACGAGTGTTACGTATTATATTAATAGAGACGTGTGTTACGTATTATATTAATAGAGACGTGGTGTACGTATTATATTAATAGAGACGAGTGTTACGTATTATATTAATAGAGACGTGTGTTACGTATTATATTAATAGAGACGTGTGTTACGTATTATATTAATAGAGACGAGTGTTACGTTTTATATTAATAGAGACGTGGGGTACGTTTTATATTAATAGAGACGAGTGTTACGTATTATATTAATAGAGACGAGTGTTACGTATTATATTAATAGAGACGTGTGTTACGTATTATATTAATAGAGACGAGTGTTACGTTTTAAATTAATAGAGACGTGTGTTACGTATTATATTAATAGAGACGTGGTGTACGTATTATATTAATAGAGACGAGTGTTACGTATTATATTAATAGAGACGTGTTTTACGTATTATATTAATAGAGACGAGTGTTATGTTTTATATTAATAGAGACGTGGGGTACGTTTTATATTAATAGAGACGAGTGTTACGTATTATATTAATAGAGACGAGTGTTACGTATTATATTAATAGAGACGTGTGTTACGTATTATATTAATAGAGACGAGTGTTACGTTTTATATTAATAGAGACGAGTGTTACGTATTATAGAGACGTGGGGTACGTTTTATATTAATAGAGACGAGTGTTACGTATTATAGAGACGTGGGGTACGTTTTATATTAATAGAGACGAGTGTTACGTATTATATTAATAGAGACGAGTGTTACGTATTACATTAATAGAGACGTGTGTTACGTATTATAGAGACGTGGGGTACGTTTTATATTAATAGAGACGAGTGTTACGTATTATATTAATAGAGACGAGTGTTACGTATTATAGAGACGTGGGGTACATTTTATATTAATAGAGACGAGTGTTACGTATTATATTAATAGAGACGAGTTTTACGTATTATATTAATAGAGACGTGGGGTACGTTTTATATTAATAGAGACGTGTGTTACGTATTATATTAATAGAGACGAGTGTTACGTTTTATATTAATAGAGACGTGTGTTACGTATTATATTAATAGAGACGAGTGTTACGTTTTATATTAATAGAGACACGTGGGGTACGTATTATATTAATAGAGACGTGTGTTACGTATTGTTACTATTAATCCCTATTAATAGTAATTACTATTTTCAGTGAATTATCAAAATATAGTGATACAAGTTCAGACACAACTACCGGCTCCTCGGAAGAAACAAGCGAGAAGAAGCGAGCGTAAGAATTAATAGTTTTAACTTCGTTGTACTAATTTGTAGGTAATAGAAAATAATTACACTTTCATTATCATTAAAACTTAATTTATTAAGGATTACAATTGCCGTTTAATAGTTTTTGTATAAAATAACTGTCAACATTTCGAAATGAGTCCTCATATAGTTATTTATTAGATGATGTAACAGTTAGCCTTTCCTCCTGCGTTATTGTATGTAAATATTAAAATCAATCTTACTTCAATCATAATCTTACATGAAAATAAAATTGATCACCCAAGCTATAACGTTCTATATCCAGTACAGCGATGTACCGGAGTTGCACTCCATGCGTTCATGACATGCTAAAGAAGTACACCAACTTTGGTATCAAGTGGATCTGTGGCAGCTACCAGCGAGCGAGACGTACCTTCAAGAGTGAATGCATGATGAGGTACAGGAACTGCCAGGATGGGACCAGTTAGTATTACAGTATCTTTACAGTTACCCATATAGTTAGGAAGGTGATATAGCAATGATCGTTGAAAGGTATAATTGGAGCCTTAGCTGGATACAAATTAAAAAGCGGCTGAGACAGCTTGGGTTCATTCAATTTGTTGGATTCATTCAAACTCCGGCTATTGTACGCTTTCTGGCATGATATGATAGCGCATTCGTTATTATTTTTATGATCCTAATTTTGGAAAACACTATTAATGACATGAAACGGAAAGCTTGCTTTTATGTCCAGTAGTGGATTGATGTTTTTGAGTATCTTTTTAGTAATCAAAAGACAGTTTTTCCACACGCGAAATTAAGTTCACCATTTATTTTTAACCTTTCTAGTGTTCGTGAAGTTATATGACCACAAATGCAAGGATGATCCCTACCACGGCAGGACCTGGTTCTACAACTACAGAGTGTGATATCTGATATCTATGTACATAGAAAAAAGAACTTGATAGAACAGAGCCTTTTATTTTAATACCCCGAATTTTTCGAAGTTCTTTAAATACTTATCTAGATGTATACGAGTGTAAATAGTGTTTATAAACTGATAATAATAATAATAATAATAATAATAATAATAATTTATTTGCAAGAATGTAGGTGTACAATAATAGTATGTTGTTCATAAAAATAAAAGTAGGCCCCTTTACATTCTACCATTAGATGTGGTGTGCAAATATTAAAATTTATCTAATTACAATGTTAAAGTCATCCCATTATATATTACTTATTAATGTCAATTTATAAAATGTCCATGATTTTTATTAAAATGTCAAAAAATAAATAAAAACTATAGATATAATTACATCAATAAATACAATAATCCTAATTCAATGTCATCATTCAATAATATAATTAATGTCACAATTTCTAATAATAATAATAAATACATTACATAAAATAGTCAAACAAAATCTTTTTCCAACAAAAAGTCTGCAACACTATAATAAGCCTTGTCTACTAAAAAATTACGAAGTCTTTTCTTGAACAATGACAAAGTACAATCCTTCCAACTACTAGGTATTTTATTATAAATCAACGGTGCCATGCAGCAGACACCCTTGCGCATCAGAGTTGTTCTAGCACCAGGGATACATAGACTGCTATTGTCACGCCTATTCCTTGGGAATGCATCAGCCATTCGTGTGAAGCGACCTGGGTTTAATTTTACGAACACTGCCATTTCCAAAATATACAAACATGGGAGGGTTAATAATTTATATTGTTTAAAATATGTCACGCAGCTGTCAGTAGTTTTTAATTTAAAAATAGATCGTATGCATCTTTTTGGGCCTTAAATGCAGTTTCTTTTTCTGTTGAATTGCCCCAAAAGATAACTCCGTATCGCAGATGGCATTCAACAATACCATAGTATGCAGTAAGGCATGCATCCAGATTTACAATCGCAGACAAGGTATATAGAGCATATGCAGATGAACTTAGTTTTTTGCAAAGCAACTCAATGTGTTGTTTCCAGCTAAGTTTTTTATCTATTTCTAGCCCTAGAAATTTAGTACTAACGACCTCGTTAATTTTATTACCGTTATATTGCACATTGAGATTATCTATATCTGTCATACGTTGGTTAAATTGAATTAATTTTGTTTTACTTAAATTTATTTTCAAATTATTTTCTTCTAACCATTTTATAATCAATTTTAACGAATTATTAATGTCACTTTCATATGTATCTACACTTTTCGAAGGTATTGTCAAGGTACTGTCATCTGCATATAAAGTCAAAGGTTGTTCAATCCATTTCGGTAAGTCATTGATATATATTATAAATAATAAAGGACCCAGCACACTACCCTGCGGCACCCCGTAACTCACTCTTCGCACTTCTGATCGAAACATCTCATCATGTTTATTAAATAAATTTATCCTGTATAATTCGGTTATTTGTCGTCTATTTTGTAAATAAGATTGACATAGTGCTAAAACATTACCCCTTATACCATAAGCTTCTAATTTTTGTACTAGTGTAGGATGTAGGACATAATCAAATGCTTGCGTCATATCACAAAATATGGCGCAGACCGGGTTACGTTTATCAACATTATTAATGACATTGTATATAAAATCATATATCGCCATATTTATTGTTTTTCTTGGTCTAAATCCTTTTTGTTGGTCACAGAGAATATTATATTTGTCAAAGTATTTTAAAAGCTCTTTGTGAATATACTTTTCAAATATTTTCGAAATAATAGGAATCAGCGAGACTGGCCTGTAATTTTCTACAAGACTTCTATTTTCCTTTTTAAATACTGGTTTAACAATGGCAATTTTCAAAGCCTCTGGGTATACACCAGCACTTATACTGAGATTAAGTATATAACTTAAATGCACACATAATTTCACAGCTACAGATTTAATAATGTTTGTGGAGATGCCATCGTAACCTACGCTGTTTGTGTTTTTCAGTGACATTATTATTTTGAATATATCCTCTGGCACACTTGGTGCCATGAACATCGACTTACATCTTGTATCTATTTTACGTTGTGTGACAGGCTGGGTGGAATCATTAATTATAGGCTGTATTTTGTCCACAAAGTAATCATTAAAAGTATCACAAATTCGTTTGCCATCTAATATATTACTGTTTTTAACTTTGATGTTTATAATTTGTTGGTTAGGAGTGTTGAATTTTCTGCGATTTATTATTTGCCACGTAGTTTTTGCTTTATTTGTGGCTTTTTCTATTCTATGGTTGTTTTGTGCCTTTTGTGTAAGGTTGATAATTTTTTTATATATCTTAGAATACTTAGCCAATTTCATTTTATTTTCTCGGCTAGGGTTTAATCTCGACTGCCACAGAAGGTTTCTTTTCATTCTACTGCACAATTTAACACCCTTTGAAATCCATCTAGGTTTTCTTATCATATTTATTTTGACTCGAATAAACGGGAAACACAAGTCATAAAACAACTTAAAAGTGTCTAAAAATGAATTATAGGCTATATTAGGATCGCTTGTATCATATAACTCTGAGAACGAAATATTTTGTATACAGTGATTAAATTTCGCTATATTTTCTTTGTTGTAATCTCTTTTTGTACTAAACCAATACTTAAATTCACACGTCTTTTTAACGGGACATTGAAATAGCTGTGCTGTGTGGTCCGATAGTGCAAACTCTAATATTTCACTCTTACATAATGTACTGAAATTGTGCGCAAAATTGTCTATGCATGTCTGACTGGCCATGCGAGTAGGCTGTCTAAATATTAGTTTTAGATTATAACTTAGTAATAGACACTCAAATGTAGCAGAAAATCTATTTGACTTTAGTAAATCTATGTTAAAGTCTCCTGCTATAACAATATTTTTACAGGATGACTTTGATACAATTTCCAAAAGTCTCTCAAGCTTAATCAAAAAATCATTATAATTATTGACATTTGGCACCCTATAAATGCAGACGACAATTATCTTATGGCTTATAAGCTCAATGGCACTACATTCAAAAATACCAGTAGTAGATAATTGAACAAGTTTAGGCAGTTCTTTCCATTTGTGACCATTTTTAACAAGAATACATGTTCCCCCCCTTTTTTTAGATTTTCTACAATAAGATGACGCTAAAGTATAATTGGGTACATACAATTGGCTTTCATAACCTTCCATCATAAAATGTTCAGTGATGCATAATATATCAATACATATGTGTTTATCAGCTAGTTGGTCTAGACATACAGATAGATCATTAGATTTTTTTAACAAACTTGCTATATTTTGATGTAAGATATTAATATAATTATTCGAGAAAAAACATCTCCTTAACATTTGGCTCTGATTCGTGAATTGTATTAGTTGTTATAGGGAATAACTCCAAGTCAATTTTGATTCTATTCATTATATTTTTAAATATGAATTGTATTCCTGCTTTATTTAATATACCTGTCTTATGTGAAAACATGTCAAATTCAAATGTCAAGTCATAATTAGTGTCAAAATAGTACGCGCAGTCATGATATTGGAGGTTCGTATAGAGTAGGTCATTAAACATCTCCACTTTATAGTTGTATATTGGCGCTCCTCGTATATACGTAGGAGTGCATACTATAATATTTGTATGGGTTATCTGCGCCAGGCTTTCATTAATAGCTTTTATTGAGTCAATAAAATTATTGCTATATTTAATGTCAGTTTCTCCTATAAAAATTATACAATAGTCATTCATACTGTAGTCCGTTAATTTCGATTTTAAATTAGCTAATAGTTGCTTTATCGTAGAGTTAGGAAATGAATAGCTACAGAATTTAAATACTTTAGAAAAGTTTTCCTCAATTGCTTGTAGTATGCCTCTTTGTGTACTATTGCTTAATACACACAGCTTTCTGTGTTTAGCTTCCTTGGGTGATCTCGTTCTTGAAGATTCCTTCTCATGTGCCTGCTCCAAATTATTTTTCACCAGCGTGCACATGTAATCTCCATTTTGTGAGTTTCGATCTTTCTGCATCTTCTCATCCGAATTCTCGACCAACGGTGTGCATGTTATTTCTTCAATGGGTACTTGAATACATTTCTCGGGGGTATTATACTGTAGGCATACGCTTTCTCTATTACTATCATGTAGTTTATTTCTCTTACTTTTCCTACTCGAGGTTTTAGGGGAATTTTCTATGAAATCTAGTTTCTTGTAGACATTTATAATTTTCTGGCATCTTAACAATTCGCATTTCAAGTTTCTGTTTTCTTCATGCAATGAATCAATTTCATTATTAGCAGATTGTAATTCACCTGTTAGTTGATTGATTTCTGCTTTGAGAACTTCACAACATGACTGGCTTACATCCAGGGATGTGCTTGGCAGACTTGTCATTGTTGAGTCAAATATATGGGAATTAGATAAATCAGTCATTGATTTCGATTGCTGTAGATTGGAAGGAACTCTCTTTCTTTGCGTGATATTGCTAAAAGAATCCATTTCCGAAAAGTTAAATTTTATTATTTTATTAAAGTTCAAAATTATTTGAAAGTTCCTAATATAGGTAGTCGAAAAATTTCCAGGCTTGCAACACTGTAGTTCTTTAATGCACAAAATAGTCTTCTCTGATGAGCTGGAATGTTTTACAAAGTTTCGCTACTCGCAGCTAAGTGGCGGTAGATTAGTATACATATGTTAATAATACGACATTATCAAATTTTGAACTGGAACGCGATAATCGCCTGACCAATGGCAGCAATGGTTTTGAATTTTTGATTTTTGTTTTAAATATCAACGTTCACAGAAATTACTGAACTCTTTATCTCACTAGTAGATATGTTTTTTTATTGCAACAAGCGTATTTGTGATGAAAGTGGTGCACTAATTGTCTTTTTATAGCACTTCTGTTAGTGTATTGATCACTTTTGTACACAAACATCAAGTTGTTACTTGTTGATAATTTCTTCGACAAATTGGAACTATGTCACTCAACAAACAATATCACTGATTACTTATACTGCAATGAATGTATTTTTGTACTTTATTACACGTTTTTCATTGTTTAACAATAATAATAAGATTAATTAGCACAGAGGTGTGTAGTCTTCATAGAGAATTTTTTTTTTTTTTTTTTTTTTTTTTTTTGATGTTCGTTAATTTGCAGACACCTATAGTTTTTAAGGTATATTGGATACAGTATTAATAAATACACCCTAGAATTATCAAAACGATATCCATGATGATACATTTAGACCGAGGTGCTGTCTTGAATTTAGATTTCAACTTCAACTGACATCAGCATTCTCGAAAACGATGAGCAAGAACAAATAATCTGGAATTTGAGGGAAATGTGTACATTTACTGGTTTATATAATGATTTGAAACTATATGTTTTTAAGTGCAAAATAATAAAAATAACAGAATGTAACTTAATAAAATATAATAAAAAAGTAAAATTACGCGAATCGTAAAATCAAATCGAATGAATATAAATCTGGCGTGACATGGATTTATGAGTTTCTGAGCATGTTTTGTAAAGGGGTATAAAATGATTGACGTAGAGCCATGGAGCGACCGGCAGCTCACATTCTACTTTTGTTGATTTTAGGTGAGTTTTCCTTACTTATAAAAAGTTTTACCAATTCTATAACAAAAACAATCCAGCGAGCCTTTTCCCAAGTAACTTAGGGTAGAAATCGAGTTTAACGTAATGCTGCTGAATATATAGTTGAATTAAGACTGAGTATTAAGAATAGGAATTTTTCAATTTAAAAAGCTGATGTCTTCTATATTCGATAATAGATGTAGGAACACTTGCCAAGCAGCGGGATGGTTAACTTTTACGAACACTAAGAAGCCAGTTGAACTTTCTCTTATAGCACAAATCATGACAGCGTTTGTATTCAACAACACTTTACCAGAAGACCAGGATATTAACTTAAAAGGAATCAAAACACGAAGACGTAAAGAAAAGTCCACGTCATCCGATGGCAGTTCAGTTAGTACGTATTATCATAATCATCGACCACAGTTCAATTCACCCAATGCTGAGGATAGGGTGGGGGTCTGTCTAGCTGAGTGAATACGCCTTGTACTAAGTTCTTCCATCAGCTGTGTTGTACGCTCGGTAACCGCACAACAATATCTAAATGTATTTGGGAAAAAATATAACAATGGTGTTCAGTCTCATGATTCAGTTGCTTATTCTAAACAAACTATATTCAGGTTTCATATTAAGTAAAAATAAAGTTGTATATGAGATATTTCAGTATCGTCTTTGGGCTCTAGAGGCATTACAGATGCGTTGTCAACTTCTTGCATTTTCACAAGTTAAAATAATACCTCTCTTATTTTATTGACAGGTGCAAAAGAGGATGATGTGTCCGAATCTCTAAATGTGGTGTTTACGGATTCGTCTTCTGAAGAATCTGAAATAAAAATAAAACCTAAGAAGAAGAAGAAAAAGGACCGAACGCCGAAGTCAACTGTAGAGCGCAAAGGGTGGTACGAAGATATGTTTAATTTAGAAATAGGATTTCGTAGTTACGAATCAGACTCAGAAATAAAGGAGAGGAGAGTTTTCATACTGTTCATCGTCTACCATAATGTCCAACTCATTAATTACCATAGAGTGATCTACACACTTTTAAACATATTTATTTCAGGCGAAAATGGCATCGCAAGTGTACAAAATGCCCGGAAGACATGCAAACAAAATGGCGAAATCCGTCCATCAGCTGGATCTGCGGAGCTTACCAGCGCGCCAGGAGGTCGTTCAAGAGTCTCTGCATGATGCACTATAGAAACTGCCAGGATGGCACAAGTGGGTAAACAGGTCTTTTTGAAGAATGTGATTTGCGTGCCACTGTGTTTTCTACAATATTTTACTTGATGAAACAAGAAATCCAGCATATAAATAGATATTCTTCGTTATAATAAAGATTGGTAATATGGGGGAACTTATCAAAGATGGCATTCCAGTGTAAAACCTTGTAAATATTGTATTTACGATTTGATTCATAATCTATCTCTATGATTTGGCAGTGTTCACGAAGATAGCCGATCATCGATGTCCCAATGGTACGATGGGAGGGGCACATCCATATAATTTGCATTTCTTCTACGACTACAACGTTATCTTGACGAGTGAAGAATCGGACTCCGAAATAAATTCACTGAGTGATTCGGACCCTGAGTCTACAGACATCAGTGACACCGAATTGGAGAAGAACCTACCAAAATTCCATTTCGATAAATTTAATTAGGAAGTACGCTAATTAATTCCTTGCAACATGATATTTATTGTTTATTTGGAAAATATTATTGACGCGGTTGAAATATAGACAAAGATTGAAGTGATATTGTATTTATTATTATACTACAACTAGGTGATCCGTGCGAAATATTTGCACATCCTAATTTGTATATTTTCCAGAAAAGCTTTAAAATGTTATGACGTATCGACAAAAAAAGCCCTTGAGAAACAATATATATTATAAGGGCTTACCAACTAGAGTTGGGTGAACATAATTACGGATGGCATAATAGAACATAATATAATATTTACTATCTATTATTGCCCTATTCTGTTTATTCGTAGCAATGGCTTTCAATTTTCGGGAAATTCAGACTCTAACTTATTACTACATATTTTCCAATTGAACCCAGGATCTCTTGTTTACCGATGGTGCTTGCAACCACTACGCTGCCATAGTAATCACTGTAACATGCATAGGCCCAAAACGCCATACATCATTTTCCATTATCTTACATCAGATCATAAATCTACAAAGCATCATAATACCATTAATCTTTCTCTGGTAACAATTTGTCACGCAGACAGATAGACAGACAGACAACTATGTGATGAGACACCGAATTTACTAAGCTGCAACAGCACATGTCATCCCCTTTATGTTAACAAAATAAAGTGCAATTTTGAGTAAACCAGCAGTAAAAGTAACTTTACAAATTGAAGGTGTAGTGAACTTTACGTGCTATGTTTTAAAAGAGGTTTTTGTTTAGCTTGCAATAGAAAGCAAATGCAGTTGTATTGGACGAGTTTAGAGTGTCTCAATCAATGGTTGTAATGTCATCGTTTTGGCATTGCCTTTTTATATATAAGAAAGGTTGGGATTGAAGTCTAGGATGAAAGAAATCAGTTATAACTAAAATTGTTTAACGTTGTTACAGTTTCCTAATGACTTGTATTTCTAGATCAGTAAATTCTGATGATATATAGCAGAAAAGTAGTATTAAATACAAGTGGGTGGCAACCGTAGGAAGAGCTGATTCATTAACAAGATAACTTTGAACCGTCGGTTCTCCGCAAGAACAATAACAAAGCCAAGTGTGTAAACATAAAACTTTGGATTCAATCTCTCTGTTGACAAGAATTTCACCCCCTAAAAACCCTCAGACACAAATATTTCACCCCTCGACAATCTGTTACACCTCGCGTTCACGGGGTGTTGTCAAAATTCTACGCATAAATGTGCAGCTCATTGCTTGTAATGGACAATTTACATAATGTCCGCATACAAAGGACGGTTAGCAAAAAAAGCGAGCAGTAAAAAAAAGTAAAATAGGTGTTAAAAATGTAATCAACATCACGTATGCATAGCATATGTGTGGAATAGAGAACAAGAACGAAAAAAATTAAAACATTTTTTTTTGTTGCCTGTCTAAAGTAAAGTAAAAATGTAAATTGTTATCAACTCGGCTTATTATTACACTGAAATTGAACGTTTGGCTTTACAAGCAGGTTTTTGCTGTATGTATCCCGGTAGTTATAATATTGTTTTAATAGTCTTTCCTCGGATGGGAAAATTTTGATCTTCTTTTTAATTTGAACCTTTCAACACTTTTTTTAAAAGCCAAAGTTCCTATCAAAAATATATAATATTATATTTTTTGCAACGTTCGGTTTACATCAATAAAAAGTTATACTAAATCTGTTCCAGCTTTTAACTTATTTACGCTGAAAGAGCTCCGAAAATTTCTTCAACGAAGTAAATATAAAATGACAAAAAAAAACTTTGTGGAACTTTTCCGCTGTCGCTACATATTTCTATTTTTACGTATCACAGGTGACAACTCTCATTTGCGGGATGCTCAGAGTAGGGTCTGCACAAAAATACACTTTCGACTGATAAAAATTATAAAAACCTTAAGTTTCAAGACATAGGGGTGAAATTGCTTTGTAAAGAAAAGTATGGCTGACAAGTAAGTTTGTTTTTAGGTTACAATGATAAGTATGAATAATGCTGCATAATACTTTTGTCTCATATTTCATTGAAGAAAACATTTTAAAATATTTGGCTGTCTTAATACTTATAATAATAATATCAAAACAAAAGGAGGGAAAAAAATATCTTTTTTCAATTTACCTACATATTATGATAAAGGTAATAATAATAATAATGTTTGTTTTATATGACTATTTTATTTATACACAAGTACACAAGTACATTATAAACTTATTAGTGACAAAATAAACTCAAAAACTTCATTCAAGAATTAGCTAAAGTTTGAGTTATTTTTTCATTTCAATCTATAAACTCGATAAAGTTAATCTTGTTATTACAAAAAAATACATTACCTATCAATTTTGCATTAAGAACTTACCGGTTGTCGAAATAAAGTTCAAATTACATTAGCTGTATCGAAGGTTTAGGCTAGCTCTAGGTATAGTTAGAAAACATTATGTAAAAGACGAATAGTGTTTTAATAAAAGTTTGGCTTGGTATATGGATTCGTTCTGTCTCCCACTCACAGCCGTGCGCTGTATATCAGTACATTTCTGAACCTCGCTGCTACATTTACACCGATGTCCTGTACCTATCAATTAAACTTCAAATCCTCTATCTGAACAACACACAAAATTCCACTACATTTAATTTAGCAGCACGGGTCACGGCGGGTAAACCGAGGCGCAGGACGTCATCCAGTAACCAATCAGCGTTCCCCAGGGAGTACATGTACTGCTCGATTGCATCGAACCGTTGTGTCATGTACGGGGACCTTAATAACTGAGTGTACGAGGGATATGCATATGGGACTTTGATTACATGAATTTGTCAGAAATAAAGCTTTTTGTTAACAATATTCTATGTTATTGGTATTGCTATCTAAAAAGTCGCTACCGACTAAGATAACAGTCTTATGACGTAAGTGTAAGCATAGCTTGAAGAAATTGTGAGTTGTATTCCTAAGGAAATATTCATAAATAATAGGCATAAACTATATAGGGCTCCTGATGGAAGTCAATCCTATTCCTGCAGTGATAATGTTAAGGTCGTACCCTCACCAAATGACCTCGAGCATTTGCTCCCTCTTCACCGCGCCCCACCTCTACAATACTTCGCAAAATATTACTAGCGCCGTCTGGCGGACGAAGTACTTACAAATACAAGTTAAATTCATAGACCACAGAAGTAACAGACATGGCACTTTTATTTTTGTTTATTGGTGCGCCCAAATACTTTTGGTTATTATGTACTCAAACAAATGTTGACGGAATAAAAATTCTGCCGTGTTTATTTTTTAACCGACTTCAGAAAAAGCTGGTTCTCAGTTCGATTTATTGTCGCTGATAACTTTATGGTTAATGAACCTATTTAGACCATTCTTTTTTTATATGAAGGGATATGCTGCCTATGTAATCCCATTGTTACCACGTCAGTGTCGATAATGGAAATTCTGAGAAATTTAGGCCAATTATCGAAAATTGTAGGCACGCTTCGGGTGACAACTTGATACTCGTGTTTATATCGGATGATACTATAAAACCGTGAAGATTTGGGCCTGACCTGATGATGGAGATGACAGAATATCAAGGGAATCCACATCGGAAGCAACTGTCACGTGTTTGGGCTTATTTAATGTGTATTGATTAGACCTTTATAACTAAATATGTTATGACTGTAACTTCAGGGTTGGAAGTTAGTTTTGTAGATTGAAAGTTAGCTAAGTCAGATGGACAAAGGGATAGAAAAATAATATAATAAAGTTTAATTTATCATTATTTATTATTTTAAGGGAAAACGTAATCAGGGTCAAATAAATTTCTGCAGAACTGACACATTTAAAAAAAAAATCATGTTTTTTTTTGGGACCAGGCAAGACTGTGAAATTATATTATTAACTTCCGAAATTAGTTATTTTTCACTTTGTAGTGGTTTTTGAAGTCGGTTGTTTTTGTGTAAAAAGTTTTTATTTTTATGTTTGTTTGCGGATAACTTCGCCTAAAATTTGGTATTTCGATGAATTTTTGGGTATTTCGACATGGGTGTCGTGATAGGGGTTTTTGGGAGTGCAGATCACGAATATGACGTAATTTTTGAAATCCAAGATGGCCGACACCAATTTTATGATATTTTGACATGGGTGTCGTGAAAGGGGTTTTTGTGGGTGCTAATCACGAAAATGACGTCATTTTGGAAATCCAAGATGGCCGACACCAATTTTATGATATTTTGACATGGGTGTCGTGAAAGGGGTTTTTGTGGGTGCTAATCACGAAAATGACGTCATTTTGGAAATCCAAGATGGCCGACACCAATTTTATGATATTTAGACATGGGTGTCGTGAAAGGGGTTTTTGTGGGTGCTAATCACGAAAATGACGTCATTTTGGAAATCCAAGATGGCCGACACCAATTTTATGATATTTTGACATGGGTGTCGTGACGGGGGTTTTCGGGGTGCAGATCACGAAAATGACGTCATTTTTGAAATCCAAGATGGCTGACACCAATTTTATGATATTTTGACATGGGTGTCGTGACGGGGGTTTTCGGGGGTGCAGATCACGAAAATGACGTCATTTTTGAAATCCAAGATGGCTGACACCAATTTTATGATATTTTGACTTGGGTATCGTGACGGGTTTTCGGGGCGCTGATCACGAAAATGACGTCAATTATAAGCTGTGGCATAGCTTCTATTTCTTTATCAAAGTCAAAAATAAAACATCAAATATAGTTTAGTCGCTAAATCGCCACCATTTTTCGCACTCCTTCAATGACGTCACTGGTAAAAAATAAATAAATAAATAAACTACAAAAAAGAAAATACATACTTATACAAATGTATACGTTAATTGGCAAAATAAAAAAAATACTATGTCATAAATAACTAATAAAAAATTTCCTACTAACTACATACTGCGGAACTCGGTGTGCACACCTTTGCGATTTACCCCGCAGCCACGCGCAGGATTGCGTTTTTTATCTGCATTTTCACGCACATCTGCAGCCCTGCGCGTGAGCGCAGATTCAATGTATAGTACCATGCGTTTCTCCATACAAAATTTGGTACTAGCGAACATCTATCTTATATATAAAATTCTCGTGTCACAGTTTTCGTTCCTATACTCCTCCGAAACGGCTTGACCGATTCTCATGAAATTTTGTGAGCGTATTGAGTAGGTCTGAGAATCGGCCAACATCTGTTTTTCATCTCCCTAAATGTTAGGGGTAGTCCACCCCTACTTGTTTTTTTTATTTTTACACAATATTTTTAGTTTCTATTTTTTTACAACATACAAAAATACATACAATCCTAAATTTTCACCCTTTACGATCAATCCTTCAAAACTGATCAATCGTCATTTAATTAGTTTTATTCCCATGGGAAATCTAAAAAACGCGATATAACCCAATTCCACGCGGGCGAAGCCGCGGGCGGAAAGCTAGTACTAATATATAAAGCTGAATAGTTTGTTTGTTTGAACGCGCTAATCTCAGGCACTACGGGTCCGATTTGAAAAATTCTTTTTGCGTTGGATAGCTCATTAGTCCAGAAAGGCTTAAGGCTATAACACATCACGCTGCGACTAATAGGAGCAGAGCATTACTAACTCAACGCGAACGAAGTCGCTGGCGGCCGCTAGTATAAAATAGCTTTACCGCGGCAGCCCCGAGTGCCACATGTTTTTGTTTTATTAGAAAGACGATATCTTCAAGGTAGTCTCATGTTTAGGAAATTAGGGTCTGATGATGGAAGACTAGGTAAATCTAGAAGAAATTTAAAAAATCAAAGGGGCGTCTAGGGCTTTTCTAAGTTTTTTCATTAAGTGTTTTAACGCACTACAATTTAATAAAGTTCGGAGTTGATGATGGAGCCGGGAGACAGCCGAGGGAACTCCTTAACGATTCACATCAGCTGCCTCGTGTTTGTGCTTAATAAATTTGTGTTGATAAGAACTTTACACCTAAATGAGTTGTGATTATCATTGAAGCTCTGATGTTGAAGACAAAGGCCAGTTAAGGGAACTCCTTAAAGGTTTACAATAGTTACCTTATGTTTGGACTTATTTCTGTTCATTTATATTGATGAAAACTTTACACCCATATAAGTAGGTTAAAATGAATGTCTGCAATAGATCTGATGATAGAGCCGAGAGAAATTCGAGGGAACTCCTCAACGATTCACAGCAGCTACCTTGTGTAATATCTTGATTAATTTGTATTGATAAGAGCTTTACACCTAGATGGATTGTTATGATCATTAGGAGTCTGATAATGAAGACGAAGGACAGTCTGTTGAGGGAACTCCTCAAAGGTTTACAGTAGCTGCTTTGTGGTTGGACTTAATTCATTTATATTGATGAGAAATTTGCACCCATATGGGTAAAAATTAAAGAAAAAAAAACATGATTTTTTTTTTTTGGACCAGGCAAGACTGTGAAATTATATTATTATTCTCGTTTAATAAAACAAATACGTAAATTGTAAAAAATAAAACTATCGTATATCAAAATAAATAACAAATACATATACTATAATATTATTTACGCAAAGCTTCCTTTTGCAGAAAAATAATAAACATCCGACTAATACAATATCCGATCAGACTGGAGGTTGACGGCAGCATATTTGGAAAAGGCCTGCAAGCAAACGACCTATTTCGTTTGCTTTAATTCCTTTAAGACCACAATGAAAGTATGAGCATTTCTAGAAATAACGCAATGAAATAACACAACTTAAATTCAGTCCCTTGATTTTAATTGATGTTTGCATAAGCATGACGAGTAGGTAGTGTTTGTACTAAGTTAAAGTAGAGTGTTATACATTGTTGAGGAATTCCCTCGACTGTCTATGGTTTTATCATCTGATGTAATTCAGACTTTAATTTTTACCCATGTGGGTGCAAATTTCTCATCAATATAAATGAATTAAGTCCAACCACAAACCAGCTACTGTAAACCTTTGAGGAGTTCCCTCAACTGACTGTCCTTCGTCTTCATTATCAGACTCCTAATGATCATAACAATCCATCTAGGTGTAAAGCTCTTATCAATACAAATTAATCAAGATATTACACAAGGTAGCTGCTGTGAATCGTTGAGGAGTTCCCTCGAATTTCTCTCGGCTCTATCATCAGATCTATTGCAGACATTCATTTTAACCTACTTATATGGGTGTAAAGTTTTCATCAATATAAATGAACAGAAATAAGTCCAAACATAAGGTAACTATTGTAAACCTTTAAGGAGTTCCCTTAACTGGCCTTTGTCTTCAACATCAGAGCTTTAATGATGATCACAACTCATTTAGGTGTAAAGTTCTTATCAATACAAATTTATTAAGCACAAACACGAGGCAGCTGATGTGAATCGTTAAGGAGTTCCCTCGGCTGTCTCCCGGCTCCATCATCAACTCCGAACTTTACTAAATTGTAGTGCGTTAAAACACTTAATGAAAAAACTTAGAAAAGCCCTAGACGCCCCTTTGATTTTTTAAATTTCTTCTAGATTTACCTAGTCTTCCATCATCAGACCCTAATTTCCTAAACATGAGACTACCTTGAAGATATCGTCTTTCTAATAAAACAAAAACATGTGGCACTCGGGGCTGCCGCGGTAAAGCTATTTTATACTAGCGGCCACCAGCGACTTCGTTCGCGTTGAGTTAGTAATGCTCTGCTCCTATTAGTTGCAGCGTGATGTTTTATAGCCTTAAGCTTTTCTGGATTAATGAGCTATCCAACGCAAAAAGAATTTTTCAAATCGAACCCGTAGTGCCTGAAATTAGCGCGTTCAAACAAACAAACTCTTCAGCTTTATATATTAGTACTAGCTTTCCGCCCGCGGCTTCGCCCGCGTGGAATTGGGTTATATCGCGTTTTTTAGATTTCCCATGGGAATAAAACTAATTAAATGACGATTGATCAGTTTTGAAGGATTGATCGTAGAAGGGTGAAAATTTAGGATTGTATGTATTTTTGTATGTTGTAAAAAAATAGAAACTAAAAATGTTGTGTAAAAATAAAAAAACAAATAGGGGTGGACTACCCCTAACATTTAGGGGGATGAAAAACAGATGTTGGCCGATTCTCAGACCTACTCAATACGCTCACAAAATTTCATGAGAATCGGTCAAGCCGTTTCGGAGGAGTATAGGAACGAAAACTGTGACACGAGAATTTTATATATAAGATAGATGTTCGCTAGTACCAAATTTTGTATGGAGAAACGCATGGTACTATACATTGAATCTGCGCTCACGCGCAGGGCTGCAGATGTGCATGAAAATGCAGATAAAAAACGCAATCCTGCGCGTGGCTGCGGGGTAAATCGCAAAGGTGTGCACACCGAGTTCCGCAGTATGTAGTTAGTAGGAAATTTTTTATTAGTTATTTATGACATAGTATTTTTTTTATTTTGCTAATTAACGTATACATTTGTATAAGTATGTATTTTCTTTTTTGTAGTTTATTTATTTATTTATTTTTTACCAGTGACGTCATTGAAGGAGTGCGAAAAATGGTGGCGATTTAGCGACTAAACTATATTTGATGTTTTATTTTTGACTTTGATAAAGAAATAGAAGCTATGCCACAGCTTATAATTGACGTCATTTTCGTGATCAGCGCTCCGAAAACCCGTCACGATACTCAAGTCAAAATATCATAAAATATAATTTCGGCCACCTTGGATTTCAAAAATGACGTCATTTTCGTGATCTGCACCCCCGAAAACCCCCGTCACGATACCCATGTCAAAATATCATAAAATTGGTGTCAGCCATCTTGGATTTCAAAAATGACGTCATTTTCGTGATCTGCACCCCGAAAACCCCCGTCACGACACCCATGTCAAAATATCATAAAATTGGTGTCGGCCATCTTGGATTTCCAAAATGACGTCATTTTCGTGATTAGCACCCACAAAAACCCCTTTCACGACACCCATGTCAAAATATCATAAAATTGGTGTCGGCCATCTTGGATTTCCAAAATGACGTCATTTTCGTGATTAGCACCCACAAAAACCCCTTTCACGACACCCATGTCAAAATATCATAAAATTGGTGTCGGCCATCTTGGATTTCAAAAATTACGTCATATTCGTGATCTGCACTCCCGAAAACCCCTATCACGACACCCATGTCGAAATACCCAAAAATTCATCGAAATACCAAATTTTAGGCGAAGTTATCCGCAAACAAACATAAAAATAAAAACTTTTTACAAAAAAACAACCGACTTCAAAAACCACTACAAAGTGAAAAATAACTAATTTCGGAAGTTGGTGTCTTTCGTTTGGTATATTCGTTTTAGACACCGAGTTCCGAAATTAGTTATTTTTCACTTTACATAGTGGTTTTTGGAAGTCGGTTGTTTTTTTCTAAAAAAGCTTTTATTTTACATTTTTTAGTTGTTAAAAGTACTATGTATTCAGTTGCATCCGGTCAGACTGGAAGCTGACGCAAATATAGTTGGGAAATGACGTACTTTTGTTTACTTTAATTTTTACCCGTAAGTACCTATTCCCTCAACTGCCTATGGTCTTCATCATTAAATTTACTGTAGACTATTATTTTAACCTAATCGGAGTAAAGGTCTTATTAATATAAATGAATGAAGTCCAACCACAAAGTAGCTACTGGAAACCGTTGAGGAGTTTCCCGGAACTGGCCTTTGTCTTCATCATTAGAGCTCTTATGAGAGTCGCAACCCATCTAGGTGTAAAGTTCTTATCAATACAAATTAATCGAGCCCAACCACAAGGTAGCTGCTGTCAATTGTTGAGGAGTTCCTTCGACTGTCTCTCGGCTCCATCATCAGATCTACTCCAGACCTTTATTAAATTGTAGTGCTTTAAAATATTTAATGAAAATGCTAAGAAATGCACTAGTCGCCCCCAATTTTTGAAAGTTCCGCTTGGTTTCTCTGGACTTCCACCATCAAACCTTGATATCCTTATCAAGGGACCACCTTGGGAACGTCTTCCTTCCAACAGAAAAAGAATTATCAAAATCGGTTTATAAATGACGAAGTTATGCGCGAACAAACATAAAAAAAAAACATATACGGTCGAATTGAGTAACCTCCTCCTTTTTGAAGTCGGTTAAAAATTGAACATAAAAAACATATAATTGAGCAACCTCCTCCTTTTTGAAATCGGTTAAAAAAACGAACACCAAAATAAACATCAATAACAGAGACACTCTAAGAGAGTATTATACTCTATGCGACATGCGGTGCGTGAGCGAGCAAGCAGATGCTTTCTCGCTCACGCGCCGCCCGCTTATGCTAGCGGAGCGCGCGATGACGAACGACACGGGTTCCCCCTTCGAGAGCTTGTGGCATACTGAGTCTCAATAGCCCGGGCAACAGAAATGATGGCGAATGCGCTCAGATTGTTGAACAAAATTTTGATTTTGGTCGTTTTAAAAAAATATTTCTACAATAATGTTCGTCATGAAATTACCTATCCATTAGTGTAAGAACGCAATCTAAATAATGCTTAATTTCCGAGGAGATGCACGTTTATGATAATTATTTCTCTTGTCAGTGGTTTCGTTGTGAAGGAATTATTTAAACATTATACTTAGTAAAATAAAAAAAAAAAATCTACAATTTTGGAGCCAAGATTATGGAGAAAATTTACGTATTTTTAATAAGTTGATATTTCTTTTGGATAAAGAGTAGATAGCTCCGGAAAACTACATAAAAACGGCTTGCGGTGTGTTTTTCCTCTGGAGCCGCCTTAAGGAACGCAGTCAATTCACGCACGCGCAATCAAATCTAGTGCGCTTTATTATCAACGATTGCATCACTGCTTACCATCCGGCGGTATTACAGTAAAGCAATGGTTTATATAATTAGAAACAAAAAAGCGTTGTTTCAAGTTACAATTACAAAATGATTGCTCGACTTACGTCAAATGGTAAGGTTTCATAACAGCATTGTAATCAGCTTATAATGTTCCTAAGCTGGGACAGTGGCTTTCCCCTCGCTGACAGGGAGTAATAATAAAGTACATTACGTTATGGTTACGTAATCGTTATTATCCTACTAATATTGTAAATGCGAAATTTGTGAGTATGGATGGAGGAGGATGGATGGAGTTTCTTATTCTTTCACACAAAAACTACTTTTTTATCATTATTATTATTATTTGTGTTTGATCGCAATCCGACCTGATGGTAAACAGGGCTGCAATCGTTTATGGTAAAGCGCGCTAGATTATTAAGAGTCTATTTACTCAAAAAACTGAGCGAATAAGAAGGAAGGCGGTAATTGAGCGAGATGATGCAATGTTAAACCCAATAACACGAACAACGATGCTGCGCCAGACGGAGATTGATCTGGAGACCCTCCACGATCAAACTCCCGGCAAAACAACATTTGGCGCATCGTACCCGGCACACATTGCAACACAGTGCTCAGACCCGTCCTTCGTACGGCTTCATCAGACATCATGTCGGAACACGACGAATCGCTTGGCGGCAAGATTTCGTCTGGTGGGTGGTAACTTCTGCCACCAGCCGATGTTATGGCCTACCACCGACGGATTTAGATGAAATTTTCACACATATAGTTTATAACGACAGACATAGATCTTTTTAACATTTCTCTTAATAACCTAAAATTAAAGCTAAAAAGTAAATATTTCACCTAATCAACCTAATCAACCTAACCTATCTTTTTTGGCACTGAAGTCATTTTTTGATGCAAAAATATTATGTACCCAAACATATTTAAGTCTAACCGTCGTCTTTCCTTATAAGAAGTTTTGCATTATTTTAACATTTATATAACATTGTCGGCACTATAGGTCTATTATAAGAAACCAATTGTATTTATAACTAATTGTTTGTATATGACTGTTTGATGCCAAAATAAAATAAAATAAAAAGAAAAAATAACCAGGAATAACACACAGGATAGTTTTTATCCCGATATTCCCACGGTATTTAATGTTATGCGAGTAAAACCGCGGGCGAAGCTAGTTTGACATAAATATGTGACGTTAACGAGCGGTTTAAAATGTAAATGTGTTTATAACAATTAGCGGGAAAAGCTGCAAGCTACTGTATTGTTACACTCTAAGGAAGACCTTTATCCAGTTGTATAGGACGGAAAAAATACAACATTATTCAAAAGCCCTTAATTAAAAACACCCTTTCTCAAATTCTTTAAAAATGTAAGCTAAGCTTGTATCCCTAGCTCCTCGTCAACGGGTAAACCCGAGTGACACCGAGCAAGGCCGGGTAGCTTAATGAAGTCATGTCGGCTACCGACTGATGACTACACGATATTGTGAGCTGTGGCCCCTGGCCAGGCATGCGTTTAGTACAATTACGAGGAACAGTAAAATGTTTTTCGTGATAAAGCTGTCTTATTTTAAACTTCACTCATAAATAATTCACAGATGTTCAAAACCGAAATAATAGAGGTTTATTTAAGTTTATTAGGTTAAGTGGTTAAGTGTGAGTAACATGTCTCAACGTACAATAATATTGTTATAAATATCATATTAACTATTATTATCATATCAAATCAAATATCATTTTCGATATTTCTCACAAACTTATATTTAGGTTAAGGTTCGCAAATACCTTAGAATTTCACGCGGCTTACCTTTGCAAAGCAAGTGTCACTTTATTTCGGTTAGTTTTAAGTCAAGTTGTGCACTTACATGCTCTCATATTTTTTCTTAAGAAACCGCTGTTGATAAATACTATTCCTTACCTGAAACAAACAATAAAATAATAGATATTATAAATTCACATAAACTGTTAAGAGGGCATAAGAGACGATTACTTTCTCAGTTCTAGTTAATGTAAACAGAATATTTTGCATTATGTCGTCTATTGGCAGTAGGTATATTAACGAAAAAAAAATACAGGTACTTATATAAATCTCCGATAACCACCTGATCCCTCCTTAATTTTCTACATAATGCGTCAAAATAATAGCACACACAATAACGCGGGAACTGCTCCCAAAAACAACATACCGCGTAAAATAACTGTTCCAGAGAACAGTTATTTTTTATCGACACAACGCAGGCTTGTAACAACCAGTAACCGAGGACATCTGGGCGTAAAATACGAGGTGCCTATACATGGCCGCGGTTTCATGGATGTGCAACTTGTACGTCAGTGTTCTGTCGGCAATGGATAGTCCATGGTTCGATTGCGTCGACGTATTTTGTGCGCTGCTGTAATGATTTTTTCTGACTGAGAGGAGGCTAAGTCGTGGGTTCTTATTTAATGAGATTGTTTGGCATTGAGTTGCTTTTTAAGAGTCTACCCAAAACGGTTGAGGCAAAGGGAAGTCGACGGTGATGTTATTATAATTTTATACAGCAAGGATTAAACTGCGAAACGGTTAAGGAATGGCAGACTAAGGACTGAGTTTTCCAACGCCAGGTAACTTTATTCAAGAAACAACTGTGAATAAGAAAATTATTCCTCAGATCAAGTATCTGGATCAGGTATCTGGAGTTGGAAATATTAAACCTTAATCACACAAATGTTCAATAAAATAAAAAATCTGTTTAATACTATGCTCATTTTATAAATATGGCCTAAAATTAATCATACCTATTGTACAAAACAATATTTTTCTCGTGTCACTCTCACCTGTGCTACAAAACTGTGAATACAGTTACATTGCGTTATATTAATACGGCACCGGACCCGTCGCTTTATTTTGTAGACCTTACTTTGTTAATTTTTTGCGAACCTACCCCTATTCCTCAAGTTGAAGGTGTGTCGCGTAAATGGGGATTATTATGTGTTATTTGTTTTATGGTAGTCGGAGAGTTATGGGGGTGTTTTAGGAGATGCTTGTGCCTTTTTTTTTTGTTTGTTAAAAACCTTAATCTTTTTGCTTTATTATACGGAAGGTAATAAAGTCCTTAATGTTGTAAGACATGAATCCTACACAGAAGTCAGTATGGCAACAGGAATAGCACTGCTGTCATGACAATAATCAAGTTTTTTTGCTGTATAAAAAAAAAGGTCTATTTTTTATAGTTTTGAACACTTAATTAAAGACTAGTTGTGGTCCTCATGTTTCCTATGACTCTACTTTGAGAAGGAAGGCCGAAAGAAAACTCGTATGGCAAGTACAAGACGTAAGCGACTCCGCCATAATGACAATATCGTCGGGAAATCGAAATTTTAAACTGTACTCGGACTCTTTTTTTATTGGGACAAAACCCGCCACACATTATCCCACCCACTGCAACTATATATATCGATGGTCAATGCAACATCGCTGGAGAGACTGGAGGACAGCCCAAGTTTCGACGCAATCAAAGGGCGTTTGTGGACAATGCTTGCATAGTGACCGATTGTACTCATTGGTCTTCTGTATAATCTGCCGCAGCGTACGTATGTGGTCTATGGTGCTATAGCTTTTACCTTTACGAACCTTTGGGTAGGATGCATAAATTACTCAACCTACCAAACCATGATAAAAACATAACTGAAGAAAACTTAAATTATATTCAGAATAATTTACATTAGATTCGGTAGATTTTGATAGATCGGTAACAGTTTGACAATTACTACATCTGGAGGCAATTTCTAAATTAACTTATAACTACCATTTTCTAACCATAAAATTTTAGTAAGTTTAAATAATGTCAAATCTAAAACTTACTGATATCATAACCAAATCTCAGCAAGTTATCTCAAATAATTCAGCTTGATGTAATAAACAGACAGTTTTCAGTAAAGTTGGTAGGTTTAGTTGTGATCATGGCTCCCGAGACGGATCGTGTCCAACCCAACTTTAATCTGAGACTGCTTCAACTGAGGGGTTGAAGTTAGAACACTATAGCGGATATAAGTAGGACACTGAATTGTAAGGAAAATTCTACAATGATAAATGGAAATTGAAATATCAGCAGCATTATGGTTAAAAGTCAGTTATATTTCAATGGCCATAGCGTAATATGACAAGATATTTAAATTCTTTTGAGTTTAATGTTCACTATATCAGATTTGCTATTATTATACAGACGCCAAGCTACCAAAATTTGTCAAATTTATTTAGTAGATTTTCAACTTTATCGGTAAAGCATTAAGGTACAAGGTTTTGAACAGTTTTTTTTTAAATACAAAATTTTGAAAGACTTTGGACAACACCAATTCAATCAACCGACTATGTCCCAATAACCGCGTAGTGAATACGGCCCCCTGCATATAATACACTAGCGGCCACCAGCGACTTCTTTCGGGTGGAGTTAGTTATGCTCCGCTCCTATTGGTCGCAGCGTGATGTTATAAAGCCTAAAGCCTTCATGGATTAATGGGTTATCCACTCAAAAAAAAGTTTTTCAAATCGGACCAGTAGTTCTTGAAATTAGCGCGTTCAAACAAACAAACAAATTCTTCAGCTTTATATATTAGTAAAGATAGAAAGACCGTCCAGCAGTACGAACTTTGTAAGCTGACAAACCAAACAATGAACTCATAAATATATACATATCAGCATTTAATATAAAACCTTACAATTCTTCAATCGCCTTCCGCTTATGCCAGAAGTGACATCTCATCTCGCTGGCAGAATATCTCATAAATATTGTATGCGTATCCACGGCGTAGCGGGGGCAGTTTTTTCGTTTAATAGATTGTCGGCACACGCCGGACTGACGTATGCTAATACGACGTTATGACGCAACGTTACAACACTCTAATTAATCATATTGTGTGTTGCGTGTACGAGTTATTCCATTTGTATGTGGGGAAAATTCTACGGGTACGAAGGAAAGTTGATGGGAGAGAGATATGAAAATAAAACGTTCATCCGTTTCCGGGTGAAAGCAGAGTAAACGAAATAAACAGGATCAGGCTCCTTAAATACTAAATATGCAAAACTGTCTCATGAAATAGTTTATTAGTGTTACTACGAGCTGAAAAATTCAGATTACACTACAAAAATAGCATACCCAACAATTATTTGCGAAGTTCTTACTAATTTGAACACAACACTGGACTCGACCCATTTCATCCCCAACACATGTAGTGTTTACCCCCACATTTAAAAAAAGCAGCAACAAAATAATTAAAGTCAACATTCTCCTTCAAACGTCGAGCGTGCGTCGCCTGCGCCCGGTATCCCTCGTAAATATTTAATGGCGCTGCCCGGACTAGTTTCACCCCTAAATAGGTTACACGGATGACTGACAAGCAGCACACGCCAGCTTATGATTTTAGCTTTCACTTCTACCTCGTTCTGTCACATCTGGTTAGATGATGGATAGATATCTTTTAGGAGCGGATTTTTAATAATCCCTGGACGGTTAGGATACTGTTGTTCTTCAACTAACTTATTTTGACGGCCTCATTTTTCCTGTAGAAGCTAGCCTATATTAGCTATAGTTACCTGTACCTTAGTACACGTCGTGGTGGCCTAGTGGTTAAAACACCAGTCTCTCAAGTATGAGTGTGCGAGTTTAATTCCAGGCCAGGCAAGTACCAATGTAAATTTTTTAAGTTATATGTACTTTCTAAGTATATCTTGGACACCAGTGACTGATTACAAGGTTAATAGTGCAGTCATTGAAGCATTATTGCTCCGAATTTTTTTACTGTGAACCGAATTGCATACAATTTTGGAATTAGGTTCATCTTACCTTTAACTTCAAAAGTGATAATGATTTGAACTCCGCAACCACACTGGGGGTGGTTGCCACCCCTTCTCGGGGGTGATTTTTTTTGTTTCAAAATATCCTCGGATATCGATAGAAGGCCCAATTTTAAGCAAAAATCATCTATAAAGTTTTTCAAAAAATCCAATACTGTTCAAGTTATTGGCAATTGAAATTTCACAATATTTTCACGTTTTTCATCGGTTTTTTGCAAATATCTCCAAAAATATACGTTTTATAGAAAATTTTATAAAGAACAAAATTGTAGCAGGTAAAACAATGAACAATTTGGTTTTTATAAAGTATTCTAAGTGGAATATTAAGCTAGATATTAATGATCAAAGCCGTTTTTTATTTTGTCTGAAATTTAATCGATGTGGTCAAAGCCATCTAGCGGCGAG